>VZTI01003755.1:1486613-1566768 GCA_013397865.1 Struthidea cinerea | reverse complement strand
TCCTAGGAAAACGAAATTCAACCCTCCGTCTCTCGCTGGGAGCAAAAAGAGCCGAAAAAAAAAAGGGTACCGCAGAAACAGAGGAGCGTATCTCCGTGTCCTTGAAACAACTGCTTTGCAAAGTTTGTTTTCTGTCCTTCTCAGGCTCCGTTTAAAGACACAGAAAAGATTGGTGGGCATAGGGTAGTGATAGGGGATACACATTATAAAGTTACCCCACGACAGAAGGGTAAGTGCTCTATCCTTACTATCCATAAATAGGACCGTTAAGGAAAAGTTGTATCACATCTGAGTATCTGCAACTGGTAATTGAAAGTTTTGTCAACAAAATTTCCTCCCCTCTTACCTGATTTTTTTTTTTTTTATATTGAACAACTGTAAACTCAAAATTGTGTTAGTGACAATATTTTTAATATATATCTCTGAGGCATCCAATTCAACAGGATCTCAAAATTGTGTTAGTGACAATATTTTTAATATATATCTATGAGGCATCCAATTCAACAGGATCTGGATCGCGGTCTCCAGATTCTGTTGTAAATCAAGCAAACAATTACAATGACGCAGACAACGCCCACAGGGTGAACAGTCTACAGGTATTCTATTGTTAACAAAAACACTTTAAACAATGGTTAATATTTCAGGATAATCTCTGGTAGAGGCTTATTTACTTAGACAACTCTATAAATAGCCTAAGGTACATAAGGCACACATTTCATCTCTCTGCACAGGTGTGCCATTCCCAACATGTCTCATGTCATTGCTGATCTACAAGAATCCTCCCTCAAACCATACTGTGACTCACTTCTCATCCAGTATCATATAATTCATTTAGATATTTCACAATCTACAGATATCCACATATTTGGAAAGGATTTTTGTGATGGTCTATTCAGGCATTGGTATGCCTCCAAGTATGTCAAAACAGATACATTTATACATTAGATGTAGGAAGCTCAACAGATAATTATAACAACTGTCTCAACAGTGTACCTAGAAATCAATTTTTTGCTTACTTTTTTAAGCTCAAAAGAGCACAACAGCCTCTCTCAGCTTCTTAAATAGTAAAACTATAAAAACTATTACCCATGTTAAAATCATGAAAACCAAGGACAACTGATTAAATTTGAATACCAGTTAAACTGCTGGAATCCACTAAAAATGTTTTACATTTCACTTACATCGAAAGCATGCCGTGTTTTAGTTGCCATAGCAATGATTTCTTTTTCTTTTCACCATGATTTAACTCTGTATTTTTTAAAGAATTCTGCAGTCACTTTTTCAGCATAATTTATTTTTCTTGCCATTACTTCTTTAATAGACTAGCCTACTGCAGTAATGAAGCCAGGAGTTCTAGAGCTTTCTTTTTTCTGAGTCTCTGCTGCTGCCCATTGTCATTTTATAACAACTACATAGCTCCTATTGCTCAAAAAGCTCCAATAATTTCAGCTATCAATTTTCCAATTACTAAAGCAAAGTAATCAAAAAATATCTGAACACATGTGATTATATCCATACACATTCAAAAGGCACCTCAGCATGTTTCACTGTGAGCCACATACCTAAACTCACTGACAACATCTGTTCTGTTCTTGGTTCTCTGGGATTTGTGCAAATTCCTAAAAGCTTTACTTATGGAGATTCCAAATACATACATCATAAATCAAAGAATTTTATCACATGCAGCACAGGAATTGCCAGCAATAGTTTTCTGGGACTGGTTTTCCAATTCGGCAGCCTTTGAAATAACACTATAGCTTAGCATGTTTCACCCAGCCTTCGTTAAGACAGTCACAGTAGGAGACAGTAAATTGAAAGAGATAAAAGAAAAAAGGGGCTTACAGTGGCATCATTTGTCTCCCGAAGCTTGTGTGTTACTGACAACAACTTTTCCACAGCAACACTGGGTACATTTGGAATCTGGTTGAAAGAAAAACAGTGTTAATATTACTGCAAGATATCCAAGTTCCACATATGCAATAAGCACAGAATTGCCACAGTTGATTTATGACAGAGTATTTTTTATTACAGCAGCATTTAATATTAAAATAAGAATTTTACCATTAAAAGATAAGCAGATATACTGCTTTGATAAACTTTGAAAATCAGTTCCTTTATGCTACACTGAAACAGCAATACATTTTTTATGTAGCAAATAATCCTGTTCAGTGAGTAATAGCTGGTAAGTGCCTAAAATACTGAACGTACTTACCATTTGTTTAATAACTTCAATTTCTTCACTCTTGCTTAAAGATCGAACATTATGAAAGAGAAACAGTGTCAAAAACTCTGGACCCAGCCATTGTTGGGTACTACTTCCAATGACAGGAGGTTCTGCTAAGACTGCTATTCTGAAAGAAGGATGGATAGGAAAGATAGACCTGCAAAAAAAGATTTTAAAAATGCATTACCTGGCTTAAGCAATGAATATCAGATTTAATTTTTACAATAGATGAAAAAAAGATAAATTATTGTACTGAAACATACGATAGTATAGTCAGATCATTTGCAATGCAATTTTATTTTTTAAAAAAGACAAAGGCTGCATAATGCAACTTGAAATTTAATAAATGTACACATTTTTAATGCTCAGAAGAGTACCCAAGTCTCTTCATCTGCAACAGGACCTGCATGCCTCATGATGGACAAATACCATCAACTAAGCTACAGTTTACTGTGTTGTATGTCTGAAAGGGGCACATCTCACTCATTTAATGAACTTTACAAGTGCTTTACCTAAAACTGGGTGTCTCAGAGGCAACTCAGGGAGCAAACAAGACCTACCAGAGCTGTAGTAATGAGTAACTTCTTTTACTGAATTAAACTGACAGAAAGGACGACACTGTAGAGATTTGCCTAGATACTGTGAAGAGCTGAATTTAGTAACAGTTTAGAAACATTCCCTTACAGATGCTCTTTGTGGTCCTTGGATTAATATGTCCAACTTCATAACACTCCTGAAAGTTATGCTTCAAAGACCAGACCAACCACTTCACCCCTGGCTCATTTTAGAGCCAGCATGAGGAGACAGGTCTCTCCAGTGGAAGATTTACAAGAACTTCAGAATTGCCATCCTGGCTCCTTAAATCAACCAAGCACAAAAGTCTAGCCACAAGCAGTAGTCTGTCCCTCTCATACTTTTTCAATACCCACAACCATATCTTCAAAGACATCAGAGAACAGATCTCTATTTGCTTTAATTTCGCTTTGCCCAAAAATTTTTTCTAATACCATTCTGAACTTCCGTTCTTCACCCTATCTGCCTCCACAGCTTCCTGTGAAAACACATGCACTGTTCCCGGTTGCAAAAGCTATTTTTATTATTATTGTTTTTTAAATCTTTATGGGACTGACCTGCTAGCTTAAATCGATGTTTCCCAGTTCTCACTTTGGGATTTGGTAACTAATAGTCTTGACTCCACCGAAGATAACGGGAACTTGCAACACAAACTTAAGTATACAATTTTTAGATGTGTATGTTAGGGAACTAAAAGCCTGCTGCCTTGGATTTTGATATCTTTGCCTTCTTCGTATTTTTTGTATCCCTTATCTCTGTAATATTTTCATCTCCTCTGACTGGGCACTCATTGGTACTCATTAATCAGCAAACCTGCATGATAACAGCATCACACAGAATCACTGAATAGTCTGAGCTGAAAGCAACCCAGAAGGATCATCAAGTCCAACTCTTAAGTAAATGACCCATACAGAGATCAGACCTGTGACCTTGGTGTTATTAGCACCATGCTTTGAACAACTGAGATGATCTCCAGAAGCAGCAGAAACAATGGAGTAACACATCAGATACAAAAGCCAGTCAGATTTTGTGCAAGGAGGGCCTGTTTTCATCAACTGATTTTACAGTACTCTTATTAAAATAGAGGATGTTCATTTGGAAAAAGCAAGCGAAATTTGATTAGGCAGTTTATATTGCTGTTACCACGTCATTTTCCATAAAAATTACTGAAGACAAATTGACAAACCTACTGCATAGTTGGCTCATCTGTTCATCACAATAAACCTGTGATACAACAGGGCAATTACAGCAGTCTCTCATACCAAAGCAAACAAAGGTGGTGGCATGAGTTATTCTCAGCTGAAAGTCATAAGCCTAGAAGCTACTCCCTGATTGATAAAAATAGAGATAGATGTCTGAAAGCATCACATGAAAGAGGAACCAATGGGAATGTCACTGTCACTAAGCATAAAAGAAGGTCAAAGAACATTAGCCAACTTTATTATAGAAGAAAACATTTCCTAGATTGGATAAATACATATACTTGCAGACTTACCTTCCCTTACAATACTAAGAAGAAAAGCAACCCTCCTCCAGAAACCCATCAAATTCTGGCCCTTCTGCAATACCGTAAGAGAACACAAGAAGGAGTCAACTTTTCTGGTGAAGGAATCATATTTCTTTTGTATCATTCCTGGTAAAGGAATCACATTTCTTTTTGATCACCTCCTAGTCACTACCCTTAAAGAGCATGGTGGGGACAGCCAGGGAGGGCACGGAAAGAAGAGGGAAGAGAGGAGATGCGAAGTCAGTGCAAGCTAACGTGGTGATACCAATTAAATTCACTGACATACTCTCTAGACTTGGACAACATCACTGCTGCAGGTTTCCAGGTTGTAAACATGAATAAAACTATTTCAAAAGCCTATTGTTTGGACTGATGTTTGCAATGCTGAAAATATCAGGCTAAGTGTATTATTAAACAAATACCATAAATTATTCTGCTCTGCAGTGCTCTGTAAGTTCCCATCTTCCATCAGCACAACTGAAGAGCTTCAAACTTGTTCCATCACATGACAGATCAAGTCTCAAAAAGAATACAATATGGAGAGCTCCTACACGGAGCTGTACTTTATAGAAAAGAAATCTTTGACATGACAAGAAATCTTGTGGGGTTTACAGATAAAGACAAAGTAAGTATATCTTGTTAAAAACTTGGCATCTTTTAAATTAATGAGCCTCAAACATGGTGGGAAGATTAGATGTTAATTGATTCATGCAAAGAGTCTCTATCCTTCTCTCTGTTAAACATTTACTGACAACACAGGCAGCAAGGCACTCTCCTAATAAAATGAGTGTCCTTCTTTTGACATCACTGTTTAATTTCAGCCAAGGATTACCACCATTGCTCTTACAAAGAAAATCACACACAGTGTGATCAGGGTGATTTTAGGGAAAGATTTTCTTGTTATTGACCATGGTTCTGAGCAATTGAAGCTTCTCATAAAAAAAATAAAATAAAACGCAGAATGGCATTTCTAATGCCACTTTGCAAGACCAAACTACTTTTGGTTGTCTCTTCCTGTAACATGATTTAATAAATCTCATTTTCTATAAAATTTCGTAAGTGGGAAATTATTATAATACTAGGACCAAAATGACTTATTGTTATTTTCTTGCTGTTTATTTTAAATTTCACCACAGTCTAAAATTAACAGATGATCTTAAAATTCACAAAACTGGAAAAAAGCCAAACCCCTAAACAACAAATGAAGTAAAAGCTAAAAAATGTAAGCAATTAAAAATTCTATTGCTTGATAAATTCACTCCCTGCCACAATTCATATTTGTCTCATCTACCGTACATTCCCTTTCAACCTAATCACATGGAAAATAATCCACTGTCTGCAAGGCATTAAAATCACCCATGCATTATAAGAGGCTTTTTTTAGTTTTTGAACTATCCTATTATGTACCTACTCCTAGATTTTCCTGTAATAGCTGCCTTTCTGCTCACCACACCAAGACCTTAGCATCTGTGTGTGTTGTGGGGAGTATATCCACACAAAGAGGTTAAATACTGCATCCTGAGACAAACAAACACTTCACTGCTTGATCTGTAAAGGCTGTGTGCTACCTTTACAGTATCTGTCTCAGTGAAGAAATGGATGATTACAGAAGAAATTCTGTGCAGAAATCTTGGATATGCACAGTACTTGGACACACTTTCTCTTACTCTCTGAACTTGTTCAGGGGAATGAACCATGCAACCATTAAATGAATAAGGTATCGGCAGCTATAATTTCCTTCTATAAAGGAATAAAATAGCTTTAAGGACCATCTGTCACTTTCTCAGGGGCAGCTTTTTTTCTTCTCCTCAAACTCATAAACATTAATTCTTGGTTTCCTCAAAGGAGCGAATGTGTTCTTTCTATGACCATTTGCTAACTTAATTTCACAGCCAAACTGGCATAATAAAGAATATAAGAAAAAGGACTCTGCAGCCACCACTAGTTACCTTGTAGCTTAGAGGCTTTAGCAGGCCAAGGAATATCCCAAAATGTCCCAAGGGCAATGCACTGCTTGTGCTTGTCACTCCTGAGAGAGCTATTGTACCCACCAGCCAGAAGCCCTTCTTAGAAAAATGCAATTTTTTCTACAGATTTAGAAATGTAATGAAATAATAGTGAACATATTATTCAATGACAATAATTAACATTATTTAAAATCAGAATACACTTCATTAGCTCTTACGAAAGTAATAAAACTTTGAAATGTTGTCAAAAATATAACTTAAGAATAACAGTGCTCTAAACTGCAAAAACTGAAAACAATCTGAAAACCAAACCATACTTTCCTCTTTGTCCAGCACTTCTAATAAAACCATCACGTTTTAAGCACATTCACATTCTCTACTGTAATACTACTTGCATTTGTACACAGAGGCATGTGATTTCTCCAGATCACAGTGTGATTTGAAATACCATCCCTTTAATAAAAAAATCCAAGCAAAGCTCTTCATCCTCCCCTTTTTTCTCTCCTACTACACATATGAGTATTCTGACTATTGAAGTGCTAAAAATTAAAGGTACTAAAACTGCGGGAACATACTAATATTCCCTGGAAAATTAGGTAAACTTAATGTGTCACGCAAACACTGCAGATTCAGTCTCAACAAAAGTGGGAATGACATCATATATTCCACAGGCCTGGCAAAGGGCAGTCCTACTGAAATTACTTCAGTCAAATCCAGCAAATTAGGATGAGTAAAGCTGTCTTTTCATCTTCCGCTAACATCAGAAATCCAGCTAAGGCCACTAGCCACAGTCATTGACATACAGCAAGAGAAATGTCTCTCATCAATACGGAAAGCATCTCCTAGTTAAGATTTAGGTAAGAATTTGCCCAACCAATCTGCTAATAAATTCATGTTACTACATACTCTAGGTAACTTCTCCATAGACAACATATTGCAGGCAAAGGAGGAATGGTTAGCACTGTCGTGATTAAAATCCATGATTAAATCAGCTGTCAGTATCTCAGACACAATTTAATGCTGGATTCTGCAACACTGGAAGGTACTGAAGTTTGCAGTGACTGGCAACCACTGCTGAAAGGGATTAATAGCAAGGAGGAATACAGTCCTAGAATCAAACAGCAATTACTGACATCAAATCCTGGAGTCAGTTAAAAGGTAGTGATGTTTTCAGAATATGGAAGGCACCAAAACCAGGATGAGGTCTTGAAACACTTTCAGTTCCTTAAGGGCTGATGAGAACAGTACCCTCTCTATAGAGGAGTCGTCCAGTGACGTCAAAGAAGCCCAAAGCCAAAACCAAAGATTTAGTTACTTGTTTGCATTACTTTAACCTAGGTAGTTTAATAAGTCAGTACAGCAAACAAGGGCAGATTGAACATTTCACCTAGGAGAAGGTAGGATTCTCAGCCAAATGGACTTCAGATAATTCAGGAGCTAGAATTCTCATCAGCATCCACGATGGTGCTAAATGGTCACACTGAGCTTCCAGATATAAAAATGCCTACACAATGGGGTATCTGCTTGTTTCTAAGACCAAGTACTAATCAGAAATGCATTCTTGTCCAATACAACAGACACCCTTCACTTACGGATTAGGGGGTGAAAGCTCATTGTCAGTCAAACATAATTAGGAGCTTATCAACTCACAAAACACTATATTGCAAAATATCGAGGTGGTTAGGTTTAAAAGCAGTACATTGAGATCTGAAGGAAAGAGAAACAGCCTTTCAAGGAAAGCCAAAAAACCCCCAACTTTTGGAGCCTCCAAAGTAGCCAAAAGCAATGCACAACAGCTGAACCAAAAGGTTACTCAATGAGACTGAAAGGGAGGAAAGTACATACAGAGGCAATACAGAAAGGAGAAGGGTCTGCAGAACAATCACTAAAGAAGACAGCTCAGACAGTGTTTATGGTCTAACAGATAATGAAGATTAAAGGGACTCCACTGCCAAAACAGCCATTGTTAGAACAAAAAAGGAGGCGCAGGATCCAGATGCAAATCTCTGTTCTTGTGAGAGAGATTCAATCCACTAGGAGCAGCAGCTCTGAAGAGGAATGTGTGATGAACTGTCCCGGTTTTTGGAGTACATTGGCAATAAACTAGAGGGTACTAAGCAAAACAGTACAGCCACTGTCATTCTGCCTGAAAGCACCTTGGACAAGACCATGAACAAGGAGATTGGCACAACAGATATATTTCGTAGTACAAAGCCCGATGCAAAGTTGGAACACCATCCCAGATGGGCCCTTGGAGATTTTTGCTGCTCTTTTTAAAGTCTGTGCTTAAAATCCTGATAAACAGAACACTTCCCTGATAAATACTTCTTCACTCAAATAAAACAAATGCAGGAAATGACCATCTAGCTAGGTGTAGGGCCTCAGCAGAGTGGATACAATTTGCAACAAGTAACTTAAAATAAAGTTTGGTTTTTTTGTTGGTTTTGTAGGGGCATTTCTTGCCTTTTTTTTTTTTTTATAAACCCACTGTATTTTGATCAAAAAGGGAACCAGAAATATGGAAACAACTAGGCAGTAAAAGAAAAGCAGCTTTTCTAAAGGGTGGACTAAGAAGGTCAAAGAAAAAAATCAGATTCAGTGAGACAATTGAGAGAAAACATGTGGCACATCATGAATGCACCCCTGCTATAACTCATCAGGCCTCTTCAAATTTTGGACACATGCACCCTGCAGCATAAATATGAGCATGGATGTCTGACATAAAATTCCAACTCTTTTCAGAGAGTGGATCCATTTCAGAACCACAGTATGTTTAGCTCCTTATATATTACTGAATATTAGATTGTGTTTAATCTGTGACACAATCAACAACATCCCTCCCATTAACTAAAACTGGTCAGTGTTGTTCGACCATGTATCAAGTATGGCCTCAGAGGACTAGGAAACACTTCTATCTGTGAAATGTTTCTAGCAGACAAGTAGAAGTAAAGGAACAAAAAGAATAAGCATAATGGGTCCCAACCCATCCTTAGGATTTCCTGCCCCATATTAGCTGTAAATTGAATACCAGCTTTCTAGCTCGTGAGGCAAAAGAAAGTAACAAGTAGTATTTAACTCCAATTTAGCTTTATTTTCCAAGACTTTTAATAAAATGTTCCACAATTAAGTATCATATAGCTTTAGATCTCTTTTTGTATCTGCTTATAATTTCTCCTCAGTTTCTACCTCCTTCTCTTAAATGATATTGAATGTTTTCCTTTTACTTCAAGCACTCTAAACAGGATATAATTTTGCCATACCACAAAAAGAAACAGACCTCAGGAGGAACCTGATGTTCAAAAGATGTTTCTCTTATCAATTAGAAGGCATCAATTAAATAGGAAAGCATTTTTCAGGTTTTTTTCTTAGGAAAAAAAATGAAAAAATTGAAATGCTGTTTCATTCTATAGTCGTAGCTGACACTTTACCTTTCCTGTAGTTTCTCATCAGAGAGCTGTAATTCTTCTTTTAGGTTTTGGTATCTATCTTCCCTTAACAATCTGGTGCCATCATAGAGAGTCAGTTCTCTGTCATGTATTAGTCTGAAAATAAAGAATAAGCTCTATCTAGCCTTTGATTAATTTTTAAAATACTTATAACAACTAAGGGTTTTTTTAAAACCTATCTCAGTTAACATGGGCCACAGCAATAAAGACAAAAATGATACTAACTCAAGATGCATCCATGCATGGAGGTAAAATAACATACATAGGTTTTAGCGCATAGTCAGTCAACTTAGTTTAAAGCCATATGGTAAGAATAAGAAAAATAAAAAGATCTGTCTTACCAGTGGAGTGTGCAAAACTGGCATGAATCAGCTTTTTAGTTATGCTTGTACCAAGTAATATACTTTTATTTCTTTAAGGACTGTCTTTCAGCTGGCTTTAATGATTAACATACATACAGACCCAGCTTTTACTTTGTGATACGCAGAAGCTGATTATCCACAATGCATGCACATGTCAGAACTAAAAATCAGAAGGGAAAGCTAAACATATGAAAAGGCAAAAACACAGGCAAGTATAATTCTCTGTTCTGTCCTTCTGCATATATATATAATAAGAGAAAGCAGAAAATGCTTTTGCTACAACCTGCTTTTAAAGCTCACAATGTCCTTTAGTTTGCAAAAGGCAGTATATGATGCATGCATATAAAATGGCATAAAAATTTGGCCTGACAGTACAATTATTAACGTAGTATTTGCTATTCTTGTGTTCTGCAAAGTTTAATTTATTTTTTATTGAATTATGAAATAATGTTTAGAAAGAGTTCTTTGCAATCAATATAAAGTTTGCTGGGTAACATACTTCATAACATGCTTATTTAGAAGCAGAATGCACTCAAAGTATTTAAAATGTTTTCTGACATCCTGCATTTTTAAATTGTTGCACAAATATTACTAATTTTTAGATTTCATAATTTTACAATAAAATCTAGCTCATTCCAAAATTCAGACTTAGACTCTAAATTTACAACAGGCTGAAACTTCCTGTATTATTTTAGGCTTACAAAAAATTAAAGAATTGTTTCTTCTTTTAAGTAAAAAAAATTAGCACTACATATTCTATGAAACTTCAATGTTCAGCTTGATCTTTACAGTATTCCTGAAGTTCCAAAGCCATATTCACCAGCAGGAACTTAAGGTCTCAGTATGCATGCACTCAATACACACATCACATGCACCCAACTTATCCACACTCACATCCTGACCTTTGGAGTACCGCTAGAGTGCCAGGGTTAATTCGATGAATGCCGTCAAGAAGAACAAGCTTTCCTTCCAGAGCTGCAGTGACAAGTGGCGACGGTCTCCAAGCAGTGTCTCCATTCGGAAGAGTGTATCTTTGCTGTAGCAAATCTCTAGCCGTCATATCCTGGAAGTATCAGTTCATCAGAAGAATATATTTACTATCCATTTTCTTAATTTACGAGTACACACTTTCTCCTTAAAAAACTGCATTCTGTTCTTCCCAAGAATATTAGGAAGATTAGCAGGAAATCTTCAATTACTTTTCCAAAGAGTATTAGAAATACACACACAAATCTACTCACAAAATGTTCAATAGTCTTTAGAAGTTCTAGACTTGTCAATATCACCTCTTTGAAACAAGAACAAAAGCCTTTATCCCCCTGCCCCTTTAACAAAATACAAGCAAATGACAACTTGTACACAGCCCTGTGTACAGAAGGGGGCAGCAATTTACACCTGGAGCAAACAAGAATAATTCCTTTCATATGGAAGCCACCTGAAAAAGCAAAGATTTCATCATTAATATTGAACACAAATCAGCATGACGTTCAACCTCTCAGCAGGAAAATGCAGTGGAAGCATCAGAGAATAACGAACAGGGTAATAAAGAAGCCTATAACACAGAATTTATCAAAAGTACATAGCCTATCACAAAATAATGCTTAAGGGATAAAATAAAACCAAAACCAACATCTAGCATATCCTCCAGCACGCATATTCTAGATGTTCCATTACGACAGGTAAGCACTAGAGAAACAAAGACGTAATAGTAATTTTGTGACCTGGAAGACTAAATTCCTTCCTCAGGCTGTGCTGTGAACACAACCTAAAATCAGATAAAAACGTATTTTCTATTGTAACTGTAGCTTTTGCATATGTCCTTTTCACAACTATAAACCCTTTGAACTTTAAAGAATAAAAATAGAATACATTACGTCATACGGCTTGAATCATTTCCTTTTTCTACATTTCCTTAAAAGCTCTAAAATAACAGGACAAAGTCTGGTTCCTTCAGTGCTTCCACATTAGTCTAATTCAAAGTCTCACATTCAAATCCACAAAACCCATACCGTATTTTTATTGTTGCATTTCTGTTGTTTTACTGCTGTGTTCACTCTTTCCTATTTCATTAATGAATTAGATGTTAAACGTTTTTATAAAAGAGAGAGAAAAATGTGGGTTTAGGACTTGCTTAAGAACTGCGCATTCAGCAGCTAGTAAATGCTGTAATGAATACTTAACTAACACACCTTTTGATAATTCACTTTGAGAGAAATGGACATACAATATGAATTGACTGGGTGTGCTATACAGCATGTCCATCTCTAATTCCAACTATGAGAACCCTGCATTAACTTTCTGCAGATAAACTCAGAGGAGTATATTGTGCAAAACATTTTCTGAAATATAACACCATGGTTTAAACGGTTGAATGAGATTCAATTTAGGGATGACTAAATAGGAATGCCATTGCTAACACCTGCACAGTTTTTGTAAGGAACTTATTTTATGGCTAAGTACCTGGCCAGTGATTTATTGGTTTTATTTATTTACTTTAACCTAATTTTTAATTAATTTTATTCAAATCACTTAATATATGATATTGAAACTAGTGTTATAATACTCCCTTTGGAGGGGAAGTAACTGCAGTATTAGAATTAATTATTCCTCTTATTTTGGTCAAAGCAATGGCAACAACATACTGCCTTGTGAAACAAAGGTTATTCTAATTTGTAAGTCATTATAACTCATGTGTTTTATGTTTCATTGTTTATTTTCTAGAGAAGTTTGTATACAGGAAAAAAATAGACATTTAGGAGAAAAAACAAGCAGGATAACTTCTGTTCCACTCCCTTTAGCAGCTAAATCAACACAAGCCTCCAACCTAGTCATTTTTCATGGCTTGTAGTACTAATCATGTTCTTGGCAATTATGAGGTGAAGAATCTATGTTTCCTGCGTTTCATGCCAATTTGGACTCATCATTTGTTAGTATTTCTCCAATAAAAAACTGGAAGCATTTGGTAAAGAAAAATTATGAGGTCAGGCAAAAAAAAAAAAAAAGTCCTAGAAACAAAAACATCACAGTACACAAACACTAGTGATGCGCTTACAAAACTGTTTTTGCTAGGGAAGAAAAGGAGCAAGTTGCTGGAAAATTTGTAACATCACTCTGACTGTTACTTTTTTTCCCCCTCTGAAACTCAAGGGCGAGAAAATATTTTATTTTAAGCAATTTGAACTAAAAGTTCCCGATCTACAGTCCACAAAGCACTAGCTGTCTGCTGCTTCTCATTTGCTGTTGCTTAACTGCATTAAGAGACAACTTAAAAACAAACCTTTTCTAATCAGGATGAGTTTCCTTTCTCAGCAATGTACCTACATGGAACTGCATATAATGAGAAATCTGTATAATGATGTCAGATATCACAACAGAGACAGGAACTACTCTCGCAGCCAACTATTAATATAAGAGATGATCTATGTCCCAAAAGGTTTGCTTTATGTAAATTTGATTTTCACCTCACAACATAAAAGCTTTTTGGAGTATTTTTTTCTGTGAAATCAATATAGAGAGATACACCTTTTCACACTATTCAAGTCCTTAAATCAACTTCAGTTGCAAAGAATGATGAAGCAAATATTAAAAGACTATATATATTAAAAAAAAAAAAATCCAAGAATTCATTTCTTCAGTGAGCCTGAGGAGAAACAGTGCTATTGTTGCAGACCAAAGGTAAGTGTCCCTCTAGTTATTTTTGTGCCTGCAGAAATTATCAGAAAACAAATATGAACCATAGAACAAAGAAAAGCCTCCTTAATTTTAGAAATGGATTCAGGACAGTATGATGTCTCTGAAAAAACCAGAAGACACTTTTTTGAAGCAAAGTCAAAAAAAAAGCTAAATTTACAGCATTATCAAACTTTTCATAGTCTTCACTGCCAAATTAATGTAGGAATTTAATATTTGTTCTGTCATTAAATTATCCTGTTACTTTGCTATGCAAAGCCCCTGATACGTTATTACATATTTTAAGAAAAACAAATAGAATCTGAAATTCTATTTATAGCTCAGCTACATTTAATAATATTTTTAAACATTGCTTTTTGTAAAAATTTTTGAGTTTATGTAACACATTATACATTAAGGAAACATTTATACGTATAGATACATATGTGGATCTCACCTAGGCTTGGCTACACAGGAATTTACAGAAAACAAGCAGCTCTCAGTCATTTACTTGCTTTATTGATACTGTTTGATATCACCAAAAGCCTTTCTATAAAACCCCTTTGCTCTCTGAGTTTGATCAAACCCTGGTGAAACCAAAAGAAAGGTTCACTTCAGTGGGAAATACCTCAAATCCTTTCCTAGATTTTATTTGTGTAGGAATTACAGATCCCTTTGAAAGAAAGACATTTACTAAATAAATAGTTCCATGGTCAGTTCTGCTCATGTGCCTCCAATAATGAAGCCTTCCGCTCATATTCATCGAAGCCATACTAATTAAAGGTAGGAAGTTGAGAAACAGTGACCATATTTTTAACCAAATAAGTATCTAATTTTGCTGGTGAATACCCAATATATTATTGTGTGCACCAATACAAGGGTTAGAGTGTGCCTGCCCTTTAGCAGGTTTGTCAAGTTGCAGAAGTTATTTTTCTGGGATGAATTAAAACTGTGTTTACAGTGACAAGTACAGAGAGAAGTACGCAGAGTAGCTGGACACACAGCTCTGGCTCAGAAACTATACGCCTATTTTAATAGACCACTATACAAAAGTTAATAGGCACTGCTGGGAATCCAGGTATATTACCATGAACATGACATTACACTGATGAGGATATGTAGCCCTGGAACTCAAATCTGCTAACACTCGGCCACATTAAAGCATAAGAAAAGGGCAGAAGTCATCTGTCTGACTCCAGTTTTGCAGACAGAGTTTCAAAGTCTTCACCCTTATCAGCTGAAGTCATACAGGGGGAAGGAAAAGCAGTGGGATCCTGTCTGGAGAGGTTCTCAACAGTGCAGGAAAACATAAAATGGACTGTCTTTTTACATCATCATCACTAATTCTCTTTTCTATTTTCCTCTCACTTTTTCAACCATTCAACCTCACCACCCATCTCTGTCAGTGTTTCTCCCCACACGCCAGTACACTTTTAAATCAGATGCCACTGCCATTTCTTCCTGTGGATTCTCCATGTTGTCTGGGAAAAATTTAAAGCAGAAAAGGGATAGAAGAAAGTGACCAGTATATTGCATTAAATCTGATGCTCATGTTTCCCTGCAGCACTGACAATTACCACTTACAACCATAAATCCTGTTATATTTGGTATGCTTTGACCCATAAGGTCATAGGAGACTCTTGACTTCATATTTTATTTAAACACTTTCACCCCTCAGGGTTATGGAGAAAACCTTACACATGTGATCTCTGTGTGAAAAGCTAGCAAATTAATTAATTCTTCTTTTAAATCTTGTAATTTTTCAGCTTATGCCATGAGGTTAGGGCATACTATAACCTAAGACAGACAATTCTTTCCAAACATGTACCGAGTGACCACTGGCTATGGCAGTGCTGCTAAGCTTGACAGAGACTGGGGTTTGCAAAACACTTTTAGTGCTGTGAGAAATTCTCTATTTGAGATCATATTTAAAGCATGATCATCAGCAGATAGCTTCCTTACCTGGTATAGCATGATAGGTTCTATGCTGTATCCCAGTATATCCGCAAACTCCTTCGCAATAACTGTTTTGCCACAGCCCTAAAAAGTTAAAAAATATTAATTAGATGACATTCTAAAGATCACGGGGAAGAAGGGAGAACGGAAATTTAAATTCTTACTTTTCCTCCAATTAAACACATATCTTTAACCATATGGGATTGCATCATTTCTGCCAACAGTTGATTATGGCTGGAAGTCCTTATGAAAGTATCTGATCGAGAATGATTTTTTAACATTCCAGTTCCAGCTGGAACCTGTAAGGAAAAAAAAGTAAATCAAAATGCTAAATAAGCTATATTGTGATAACTCTAGGCTTTGTGCGGACTAGGTTATACTCGTCCAAAACTACTGTAGTATTTTGCTGATAACTGTCATCCATCAAACTTGAAACTGTCACAAAATTAAATCAACTAATTTCTAGTAGAAAAACTCCTTCACATCTCCTTCACCCACTCCTCATGAAAAAAATTTACAAAATGTGAATCAATACAATTACAGCATTTGGGTATGCAAAGAACTTCAGGCTGTTCATGCAAGAGACAAATAAAAAGTCACCAATATTCACCGCTCATCAGAGAAACATGGAAGAAATAGAGCAATTAGTATTGTTAAAATCTGAAGGAGCTACTTTGACCCAAACTTTGGAGAGTTTCGATTGTTCACCACGTTAAGGCACTGGCTTTGTATTTCCACTTTCTGCTCTAGTCTGGGAACTGTTTCATCTGCAAACTTCTTATGCCCTCCTATTCCCAGAGATATTCTGCAGAAATACTTTCAGAAGGTATCACCTATGTGTCAAACGAAAACAAAAATCTTTGCCTCAGAAAAGAATTGAATCAAGTTCCTACACACTCAACTTTTCCTGATAAATTCCTATTTGCTGTTGCTCCCCTCTTCACTTTGTCATGGCACAAACTCTCTGAGGATATTCCTTAGCAATGTTATTATAATCTCTCTGACTCCCACTAATTCACCTTCTTTACAGAATCTCTAGACTCTCCAAATTCAACATTAACTTCATATTCTCAGATCAGCATCTGTTTCCTGAGTAAGAACTTATTTCACCACCTAGCAGGTCATAAACTTCATTGGAAGAAACTCAAACTAATCATATTTGATGTGATTACTTTGTTCCATTTTCCCAACATCCTGTGTCGGAACATTACCAAGCACTCATTAGATTTTATGTGAAGTGTAAACAAAGACAGACTATTGTTTTTACAAAAAGAAAAAGGGAAAGCAGCATTAAGAGCATCATAAGTACTCTCTGCTATTCTAACCCAATAAAACAAAAAAAGAAATTGAAAGGCTTTTTTTTCATCCAAACTGTAATGATTCACATGGAAGAAACTATGAGTTTATCTAGAAATAAAATCATGTGTATCCATAAACTAATATTCCAGTATCTAAATGTGTCTCCAATAAATACCATGTGTTACTCTACCAAAAAAAATGCTCAGTGCAAATGACTTTTAGTATCAAGTGTAAGCGTCAAATTGTTGATGAGATGAAAACAAGTTAGTGATTTTTAAAAAGATATTATAGTTTGATGAATATATAAACTCATACCTGGAATGTCACTTCTTTTTCACCAATTTGGACAGTTACATCAGCCTTGAAGCATTTGTTTCCACGCGCACTTTCTACTTTAGTAATCTTCTTCGGAAACAAGTGTTTTTCTGCATCTTGAAGCTCAAAGCGCTGTAGAATTCAGAGGTGAGGACATTAATTATTAAATACAACTTTCTGGTTTTTAAAACTGTTCCTTCTAAAACAATGCCAGAAGCATATTCATGATTAAGTGCTTATGAAGTCCTAAATCCATTTACTTTACTTCAACTTTTACTTCAGATATCTGTGTTCACATTCTTGACGGCCTATATATTTTACATTTAAAACCAGAGCAAAGAGACTGTATACTAGCTATTTACTCAGACTGTAGCGACAGATGTAAAGTGAAAATGTCACATGGTGACTTTGCCAAGTTTTAGCCTGACAGTCCAAAATAACATGAGAAATGAGCCATAGCCTTCAGCATGTGTAATAATAGATCACCTATCTCTGCAGGTCATTATAACCAATTGCAGATCTAAACATTTGACAACCAATAAAAATAACCAGAAAAATTGCATTTACTTAGCTTCATAGCTGCCTTATACAATGAAAATTGAGGACAACCTGTACAAATTAAGCCTTCAGCATGTTCTGGGTATATCAAGGACAAAACACGACATATGTTCTCTCAATCCTCTTTTGAGCATTATACTCTTTATTATTGCTGTACATAGAAAGCACGAAAACCATTAAAAATGTTCAGGAAGGAGAGTCATATTGGGCACTTTATGCACAAAAAAAGCTAATAACTGAACTACTGAAATCATAGAGCCATTTTATTCAACAGAGTGAAACTGGAGTAAACAAGAGAAAAAGGAATAATGTCCAACTCCTTAGAATTCTTAGAAAACAGAGTTTTTTAAACAGAAGTCATTAATGAAAACAACTCTTAAAAGGCATATACTATTATTACTACTAAGATTCATAGCAGTGCCTATTGACATTTAGAAAGAAAACCGAGATGGATTTTTACAAAAGCTTTTGCTATTCATCACTTTGTAAATTTCCATTCTGGAAAAAAAGCTCACAAAAATACTATGTTTAAACACATATTTAAGATAAATGTGCTTTAGTAAAGGGCTGCACTAAATTATATTCTTATTGTAACAGCTAAGTCTACTTCAGATACCATTAAATTTTTAAACCAGAGAGGGCAGGAATGCCTACTCCTCCAAGTATGATTCTAAGAAACACTCCAACCATGATTCTGTCAAAGCAAGTACCAAATGTTCTCACTCTTATCTTCATTAGTAAATTGCAATATTCTTACTAAGTTAATGGCATTTTGGATAGAGTCAAGGGTGCTTATACACAAAATTGCCAACTGCTTGTACACTAAAATCCCTTACCAACAAGAGAAAATAACTGAGTGAGCAAGATTACCTGGACCAGCAGACCCTGGATACTGGGTAACAAGGATTTGAAGACATGAACAGCAGAACTTGTGCACAAAAGGAGTTTAAAAATTCTAAGGTGTTTTTTTTTTTGTTTGGTTGGGGTTTTTTTTGTTTTGGTGGGGGTTTTTTTGTTTGTTGTTGTTGAGGGTTCTGTAGCCTTCTAGACACTAAGTCAGGACAGTGAAAGAGGAATGTCTATGTGCATATTGTTACTGCATTTACGCAACTTAAATTCATCTAGCTGAATTTAACACATGTAATCACATAGATGCTGCTGAACTGAATGCTCTAGTAATCAAATGACCTCACACCTCTAGCAATTACCACACTTACACCTGAATAGGAGCAGCAAACAAAACTGCCTGTGGCTTTCAGAGCAAAACAGATCTCTTTGGCGCAGTTCTTAATTTAGAATTATGATAGGCAGATATGGAATCAGAGTGGCATGAAATGGACGTACGACACATTAAACACTTCTGCTGAGCCAGAAACAACTTCCTCTATAAAATGTTCAAGCTGATAACTGCAAAGGAAAAAATATTTGTGGTTTGAGAGAACAACTACTAATCACATTCAGTATCAGAAAGTTTGGGAGATACTTGGAGAGCCAGAAGCAGGCAGCCTCATTGACTCAGAGGAAAGCAAAAAGAATAGACCAGCCGCCAAAAACCACAGAAGTGGTTTGGCAGTTCATAATCATCAGGCCACGTTCTGCATGCCTAGAAACATGAGAAAAGATGAAATGTAAAAGTTAGAAAAAAAAGGAAGAGGAATTCTGACCACTTGGAAGCATCTAATGATCAGTAATATCTCAAAATGAAAAATGCAAAGAATACACCAGTAATCCAGCTGGTCACAGGAACAGAGAGCTTAAATGAACCATTGTTGCAGATGACCACTTGGCTGAACCTACAAGGCAGCCAGGCTATTCAAAAGAGACATCGAAAGGCTGGAAGATTCTCTGCATGGGAAGGAAAAAGAATTTTTCAAAGAACAAGAGGACTGAACTGCTTCACAAGAGGACTGAACTGCTTCACAAGGAGCAAAATACGAACTGCAAGTACAAGATGGGATGGATTGATAGAGGAAGTCTGACAGATTCCACTGCAATGGTATGTATTGGCACTAAGAGCATCTACTAATGCAAAACCCCATAGATTATAAAATACTTTGGAAGGAATAAGAGAAACAAATCCTTCCTTAGAACAAAATTTGCAACAGAAATATCTTAGAAGAGAAAAGAATTCTTCTGAAGAATTCTTTCTTGTCTAGACATGAAATAGAATTCCAGTCTTACAAGACTTCCTATGTACTCTGAGGCAGGGAAACAGTTTTCAATGAGGGGGTCAGGTAAGATTAAAGTGGGTGTGCAAGTAATACAAAAATGAGTAAAGGCAATAAAAAAACCTTTTATTTAATATAAGATCAAGTCCGTAAACACAGAATTAATCAAAGCATGAAAAAAAATGAAGCAAAATTCTAGCGCTTTAGAGTGAAACTAAAAAATGATATAGGCTAAAAGTTACTTGCTCATTTATTAAGACAAATCTGTTCTGTATGTTATTTCTAAGATCTCATGGAAAAATTCTCCTGATTAGAAAGTAAAAAAATCCAAACAGTGGGTGTTTCCAACACTGCGAAAAAAAGGCGCTCAAAAGGCATGTGAGAACTACAAGAGCAAACCCAAAACATTCAATGAATCTGGAGTAAAATACTAAAAGTTTATGGGACAATAAGAAATAAGTATAGAAAATGTGGAGCCTCTTATATGCCTAAATGAAGCCAGTCAGTTTTATAAAAACCGCTCAGTTGCATACAGAAAATTCCAGTGCCATGGGAGACACATCATACATGCTCAAGCTTATTGTTTGAGAATGTTTAGCTGGAAGCTGTTTTCCTTGAAATCAGTGATTTCTCTGTATCTCAGTCTTGCAGAGAAAAACCTTAAATACCTTTTTACTTAATTTTTACAATTATATTTCAGATGTTCATCTGTCAGTCAAAATAATTTGTCATGCCAGTATTTCATGCAAGTACAGAACAATTTCAAAGGCCAAAATTCCAACCAACTCATATTTTCCTTTGTAAGATGTTCTCAGTTAAGGACTATCTTTTAGAATCAGAATACAAATTGATACAGTTGCCAAAGTGCAGAAACTTCAAATAACGATAAACAACGGCACATCATTTGCAAGTTTATTTTGGTACTTCTGTCCTGTCTGCTGCAAGCTAGTGAACTGATGAATGGCTGCAAACTTTAGCACTTGTACAAATGCTTTTGTATGTTAAGCACCTCTAAAGACCACTGCTGATGCTGGATTAGCGCGCAATCCTTAAAAACCTTTTTTATGCCAACTAGTTTGAAACAAGGAGTTACATTAGTATCAAATTTAAAAGTTGGTTGATAGATACCCTTCCTTCTTCAACATTACTCCAGGTGGGGTCTCACCAGAGAAGAACAGAGGGGTAGACTCCCCTCCCTCCACCTGCTGGCCATGCTGCTTTTGATACAGCCCAGGATACAGTTGGCTTTCTCGGCTCAAAGCTCATATTGCTGGGTCACATCAAGTTTCTCATCCACAAACACTCCCAAGAAACTACCTTCACTCCCAGGGAAGGTGTAAATCAGTATGTCACATTATTTCATTATTGAGAATTAGAATTACAAGTAAAGCCTATATCTTGGTGTAGTCTCAGTAAGCAAGGAGGTGTATAAGAAAAGGATTTCCCCAAGCTGAAGATAACATTTGGGAAGACAGTGCCTTAAGAACATGATCTCCTCAGGAAACATGCACAGTACCTAACAGCTGCTAAAACTACCTGTTTGGCATAACCACTGGCTACCTCACTTCTCAGCTCCAACAGCTCACTGGAAGGGAAGAAATCCTGAAACTAGGGTATGTTATCAGCTATATTACTGCATCCCCGTATCTGTCTCTGAGTCTGACATCTAAACTTTACATTCCATTATCTGAAATTCCGGTGTTTTTTTCTTTAAATGTTAGCTGATGTTAAGAAGTGATTGAATACACAAATTAATCCATCAATGCCAACACAATTCCAGTACTTTTTTTTTTTTTCCTACTCTTGCTACCACCCAGTTAAGATCAGCATTTCCTTTTACACAGAAAAAAGTATTCAGTGGCAGTGATTACCTGGACACTCTTAGGAAACCCGTAGAAAAGTAGAAGAAGAAATCACCTTGCTTCTGCTAGACTCCTCTCCCTCACTATTCTCATTGAATGAAAAAAATAATCTCTTATCGAAATTTACACAGTTCTGGAGCTGCTATTACTATAACATCATTATAAACAGACATTCCTCAATACAACCAGTTATTTTCTGTATTTCTTAAGGTTCATTGCTTAACAAGATTTGTTGTGTGCAAATAGAATTAAATTCCAAATAAGATTACAAGTACTTGTTGACATAATAAGTTCGTAAACTAGTGATGAAGATTTAAAAAAAAAGGAGGAAAATTAACACAGAAAAATCTAATAATGAAGTATTTAAAAGTAGATTATTACTGAGAAAGAAAATTTTACAAGTCAAACCGATCTGTCTTACACAAGAAGCAAAAGCACGCACAATGAAAAGTTTAAAAAAAAATGGAAAACAAAGGAAGCAGATAGTAATGAACATAAAGGCATTCACCATCTGTAACTGAAGGAGTAAACAAAATGACAAAGTATTTAAAATAAAGGCATATTAAGACAGACGTGACTGTTACTGCTCTGCTAACAGATAGAAGTTTATTTCCATACAGATGATGGCTCTTATGGGCAACTTCAATTACCCCAAACTGTGGTGGAAGGGCAACACAGCATGAAACAGAATCACTGAATGGGTCAGGTTGGAAGGGACCACAGGGGGTCATCTGGTCCAACCTCCCTGCTCAAGCAGGGTCATCCCAGAGCACATGGGCAGGATTGTGTCCAGATGGTTCTTGAACATCTCCAGTGAGGGAGACTCCAGACCCTCTCCAGGCAATCTGTTCCAGTGCTGGGTTACCCGCACAGTAAAGAAGTCCTTCCTCATATTCAGGTGGAAGTTCCTGTGCAACAGTTGAAGGCAAGTGACAAGTGACCTCAGATTCTGGATTTCAGGCCATATTGGCTTATTCAGAGAAGTGGTAGGTAGGACCCCACAGGAGTCAGCTTTGACGGTTCAGAAAAGCTAGTAAGTCATTCAGGAAAACCTAGTCAAATGCAAGGACTGTCCATCCCAAAACTGAGGAAGACAAGAAGGAGAGCAGCTCAGTTACACAGGGAATACAGGACTGAACTCCAACGCACAAAGCAGGGGGGAGGAGGGGGAAAGAGGGTGTCAGCAGGGATGGGATGCAAACATTTCCCTGACACATAAGCTTGGTTTTAGGAAAACCAAATATTCACTAGCTACAAAGCTGGTTATTTCCAAATATGACCATACAAATAACATCTAATTTCAGGACTGAAAGAGCTGGCTAAAATGCTTTAATGCTTATTTTCAACAACATATGTAACTCTTACAATATTAAAAAATTAAAGAAAACTGACACTGTGTTTAAGTTCTAAAAGATAAATGAAATAACCCACCATAATTATAGGCTTTGTAAGCTACTATTAAACATGGACAAACCAACAGATCTGACCAACAAGCAACAAAAAAATAACACAGACCAAATCCAGAGACTAATACAATCTATAATCATGCTATAGTGAATGCACTTCATGCATGTGATATCTATAGTCTTTTTAGAATCTTCTCTTAAAAGTCAAATGCCAGAGGTACTTTTTAAGCATTTGACTACCTTAACCATACAAGTAACAACTTTCAAATTAATTAACCACTTATTATATAATGAGGACTTTCCTGTAGTCTTTAACTGAGGTCTAAATATTCCAAAGAACCTAGAAGTTTCACCTTTCACCATAATGAAATTAACTAGCTTATGAGGGTTTTTTTAAATACTCCTATGAAAGTTTTAAGCATTAGCAATAATATAGCCATTTAGTTTACCTAAGATTTCTGGTTTTATACAGAAGTAGTGAAGTAACATTAGTCAGGAGAACTACTGCCATAATCCATCACTCCCTGGAATTACAATATAAATGTGCAATACTTACTTTTAAAATGTCTTTGACTGCAGTCCTGCCTTCCTTTCCAAGGAAAAGATTATAGGGGTAAAGCCGGTCAATAATATGCTGGACTGACATCATAGGAAAGGTATCCTAATTCAAATTTAAAAATAAAAATCGAAAAAATTATTCACTCATTCTGTCACCAGCCATTAACCCAAAATCCTTCACAGCTTTGAACTTAAAGGACCACTACAAGCAGTATTCAATTAGATGTCAAAACAGGCATTTCTCAGGCGTAATTCATTACAACATAGATGTCCAAAGTAGATTAGAACTATGTCCTAAAAATTATTTTCTTTCCTGTGTATAAATAGAAGCTACAGTGACTGGCTCAGATACCTAAAGACAAATATGGCCAAGAGAGACAAATCCCACCACAGTTAAATGAGTTTCACAGTACTACTAGAAAAGAAACAATATGACAAGAAATCTGTACTTCAATAATGACCTACACGTTCACAGCAATTTATAGTATTTAATTTTGATTCTATTATATTGTACAGATTCTACTTAACAAATCAGTTCATAGAAATTTCTAAACAGGTTGATAAAAACTATTTTGTTTAGAAAAGAGTTACTAAGTATGCATAACAACCTATGTTTTTTACTATCTCCTTGTTAGATTTAAGTATTAATTCTTTTGTCAATTGCTGCCTAAACTAGACAAAGATTTGACTACTTTGCTGCAGTAATAAAGAAAGAGAAATGCATTTATGACTACTGAAGACACTATGCATAAAGCCTTTCCGGGTAGAAAAAAGGCGTCTCAAACTCCCTAAGTTAACTGATTGTTTGCTTCAAAAATGACTTGCAAATTTTTAAGGACTGCTTGTTTGTAACACTAGTGAAAAACAGTCACTTGACTAGCACTATCTTTTTAAGCCTTCATCAAAGTAAATAAAACAATTCAAATAAATTTAACTGATTTTGAGTTATACACTTGGAATTACATAAGCACACAACTGAAAGAAGAGTTCCTTGGAAATGAAGCCAGGAGACACATATTTTATGAAATGTGTAATTCAATTTATAAGCAGTAATACTATTTATAATGTTCCACATTACAAAAAAAAAATCAGTAAAAATAAATCATTTATTGCACTGTAGTAAGTGTACAGCTTCAAGGTTTGGGGAGCCCTTTATTGCATTTTAAAAGCCCTCCATCTATATATAAAGAAATACCATGTAGTTTTTCCACATTATCCCAAATTAATAATAGTTACAATGGAATGTATAAAATAAGCCTCTTCAGAACAGGACTCTATGAAAAAATTCTCCCTTTTGTCAGGCAGAAGTCCTCAAACCGAGAAATTATATTTTGGGACTGTGTGAATCTGTGACAGAAGATAAGAAACTACTCATCACAATGCACTCTCTTCACACTTTTAAACAGTTAGACCAACTAAACTAGAAGCAGAGTATGGCACTGACCCAGCAAACAAAGGAAAAAATGCTGTAGCTCAAAATCACTGAAAACAGTTTAGAAATCCAAGTGATTAAAACTAATTCTAAAAGAAACAGTTTCCATCTACCTAAAACAGACACCGTCATAAAACGGTAACACTTCACATTCTCTAATGTAATATAAAATGCTTCCTTCACTCCATAGTTTAGATATAGCTTAGGGCTCATTTTCTTTCTGTTACTCTGAAAGCCATCTGGCGTTCATTTAAAAATAATTTTTCACTTTGGGGCTCAAAGAATAAAAAGTTGCAATCTATTTTAAAAGCCAACACATATTTCTTTCCTAAAGCCCTCCAAATACTACTTCATTTCACTGAACTTGAATTTTCATCACTTCTTAATATCTAACGTAGGACCACTAATTCAGAAAACTAATTCTGTCAGTAAGTATCCAGCACAGCTGAGGGGACTAAGCACCACAGCAACACAAGTAATTGATATACTTTAATGTACACAGTCCAGTAAAATATGTAGGAAGTGATCTGCTGCTGAGCAGTACCACAGGTGAAATGACTGCAATGAAACAACAGAGAACTATCCCAAGTTCCTTCTACAGACACCTGTACCTTGGAAAGAGGGTTTGAGAAACTCTGCTGGTATTTTACCCTCCTGGGTTGACCACATCTTCCTGCATGCAAAAGGGCACCAAACGCTCTCTCTTCATACAGATCTCATGTCCCTAACTTCCTTCAGGAGGTACCTTCCATTTTGTCTTTGACTTTTTACCATGTAATTATAAAGTCCAAGAGACAAAGGACTATCCAGGAAAGCAGAAAGACTGCCACAGCTTTAATCCTGACCTACCTGACCTGTCACTGTGAACTCTGCAGATGTACAATTTCTATTTCCCTGTGGACTGTAGTGGTCAGGAAGCACTGCATCTTTAAGCGTGCACAAACTGCATATTCACGTAATCCTCCATTTCTGTTTATTCTAAATCCACCAGTCAGCCCAAAGGCCTAATGTAGGCTTATTCTCATACAGTTTAACTGTTTCCTATGCCCATGTTTGTTTTGGGTCCTTTAAGCTGTCAGTGGAGAGCAATAGGTGTCTTTGTAATGCAATCAATCCGATTTACACGTGTAACATTAAATTCAAAGCACTTTTAGGTTGTGATTTTTATTTCTCTACACTCACTACCTCAGTGCCATCAGATAAACTGTAGATGCCCTGAAGTCAGGTAACATGATTTACCAGAGGAGGGAAAAATAATAAATTGTGCACTAAGATACATTTAATAACAACACAAATCTTATGTCATACCATAATTTGTCCTTCAGTATTATGCTATATGCTTGGTTAAAGTACTATCCAGAGATATCTGACTGAGACTTTTCTCCCTCAAACTATTCTTAGTTTTTTCAGGGTTTTTTTTAAAACATTCATGTTAATCTTCTTCTAACAACATGAATAAACCAGATCTAATTCTGAGAATTTTTAAACCCATACAGTTTCACAGCACGTGTATGCACATACCAAAATCTGAACTGCAGCCGATAAGCTGTCTAAAGGAAAATCTGGAAGTCCCAATGTAGAAGATTCTTGAGAGCAGAGAGTTGTAGCAAAAGACAGCAGCTGAGAAATTCTGCATAGGAAAAAGTAATTACAGAGTTTTATACATGCTATCTATATTTAAAATACTAAAGCATAAAAAGTTAAATACAGTAAACGACGCTGAAAACACTTCTGAGTGCACACAAGTAAGGTGTGACCAAAGTTCTAAAGCATTAAAGATTCATTATATGAAGGCTGCATACAAAAAGCTGTGTGAGCATATACCCACACATGTTAAAAATTTCTTCAGCTCTGGTCTCTAAGCAGTGATAGAGACACAAAAATAGCATGGAATCCTGAAAGAACATAGCTTCTTCACTCATTCATTCATTCATTCATTCATTCATTCATTCATTCATTCATTCAATTTCTTTTGTAATCATGAAAAATTACCTCTCTGTGGAAATATTTGATCCAATTGAATATAATAGCTGAAGATGGTCCTGGAAATAGAACATGAAATCACAGAATAAGTTAATTTTGGCATCATACTGTGGGTCACAGGTCATGAAATACAAAGCATTTTCCATCTTTCCCTCTAATTTAGACATGAGGATTCTACGCACTCCTTGACACAGAATTAGTTTTATTTAAGAATTAAAAAAAGAACAAATTATTTCTTCTGGGGTTATTTGTATTATGGAAGTTACTTTTCTGCTGCAGCATTCCATGACAACTCTAAGATTGCATGTCAGGAATTAAATGTGCAATATGAAAATATGAAAAATGCACTTTAAGATAGATTTATTACTCAAGAATTCTTTTCAGAGGTGAAGTAAGTAAAACATAACATCAGAATATTATCTCTACTCAATACAAATGATCCAGTCTTCTGCTATGACACTCACCTTAAAGGGCAGGTGATGAACATCTCTAGCTTGAAATCGAGAGCGAAGGGGTGGATCCAAAGGGTTACCAGAGTATTTAGGTACTGGCAGGCCCAAGGCTATCACTCGAAAATCTTCACTAACCCGAACAATCTTCCATGCATCTAGCTCTGATTTTGTATGCTCCTAAATAAATTAAAATAAAGCAATAGGAAGAAAAAAACTCACATTGCATCATTAAAAACTTATGATGACTAAGCTGCAGCTCAGCTAAGAGTCCTGGCCCTTCAGCCTAAATGTGGCAATGTTCTCAGATGTTCTCATCTTTCATGCAAAATGGCTAGAAAGACTTGAACTGGTCAAATCTGTGGATGATAAAAACAAGTTTTTCCAAAATGAACATAGAAAGAATTCTTGATTAGTACAGCTTTCAGACCTGTAGCATTCTGACCAAAAACCCCACAGATGATGGTGCTGTTGTGATGATACCTTACATTACGTCTTGTGAAAAGGTACAAATACAACACTCTTTTTACAAAGAACAGAACAGAAACTGATCACAAAATTTATTTTATTCTAAAATATTAGAAGTGTGTTACAATGAACAAGTTTTTTTTCCTTCTTTTTTCCCTCTCTTATAAGTGTAAAGGTAATTAAATCTCCATTTTAGAAGTCTGATTTACAAATTATACTTTATTTTATGAAATAATGCAGAACTAGACTCCTTCATGAGGACATTAAATGTTGTATTATATCATGTAAAGGATTCTTTGCATACAAAAATGCACTCTATCTGTCCACATCACAGTAAAGTCCTCCCTGAAACTATACATGAATACGTTTCCTTGAGACCTAAATGCACAGTAATTATTCACACAGGAGAAGCAAAACTGAACATTATTTTATATAATACAATAGTAGCCAGACAACAAAACAATGTTAGATTTAATATTGTAGCAAGAGATTTATTTCATTCATATACTATTATCAGGGTGCCTGAGGCACTCATTTGGAAACATTTAATCATTAGAGAAGTGTTTAAAAGGAAGAAAGGATATATTTTACAGCCAAATCTAAGTTTGAATTCTCATTTTCAGTCCTTAAATGCAACTACATTTTAAAAGCTTATTTTTGAAATATAGTAATAATGCTTCCAGTAACTGCATCTACTAATTAAATATCATAAAAATATTTAAAAAATATTTTTGAAAAGGCATGGATCAGAAGAATTTTAGCCCCAGATGAAAGGCATAAGAAATAATGATATATTTTCAGAAATTCACGACGGTACTTCAGCACAGCTGGCAATTTCATGCAATAGAGATCAATGACTGAAGGCTTATTCCAAATTTCCTTGCCACATGTGTTTGAATCACACACCTAACCACAGGTGTGACAGAAACATGAACAAGCAGGTGAGCAAGCACGTGTCAGACTGACAGGTATGGAACTGGAAACTACAGTACACGGAAGTGAGATGCAAAGAACTACTGAAACTCAAAAAAAAGTAATTTACTTAGGTTCTGAAAAGCCTGAAGAGCATCTAACCAAGCAGTGGGACTCAAAGCCCAAAGAAATGAAAACGGTTTAAGTAGTAATGACAGCAGACACAAAAATCCCATTTCCAATCAAAGCCTCTAACCATTTTCTATAGTTTAGATTGCTCTTTACATATATACTTTTGTAAATTAAAGGTAAAACAGCACCAATATAGTGTCTGAATACAGAGATGCTCATCTTGACCTCACTCTTTTGGTATCCTAGTATTTTAAAAGCTTAGCAACAAGGCTATTGCCATTTTAGAAACATACAGGCTTCATACAAGGTTAACATGGACCACTCTTTTTCATATGTAGACAACACGGAGATGAAAACTTCTTGTTGTTGAAAACAGTATTTCGACTTCTTGCATAGCTTTCACCCTGCCTACTTCATTCTATGAAATGTCCCAGAAAAAAACGCAGAAACCTTGGTGAGATTTCCCCCATTTGACTCCTAAGTACTCTCTCCTTCACAATAATATTCCAGCACTATCAAGAAGAGGAGGGAGGAAAAAAAGGAAAATCCAAATAGCATTTCCATACCTGCAAAAGTTTGTCATAACGATCTGCAGACATGAGAAAACGACCGTCTTCAAGCTGCATTTCCCTATTCTCCAACAAATTGTTTAACACTGGCAGGACATTCCGCTCAGCCTTCTCCAAGCCTTCCAGAACAAGGATTCTGCCTTCAGTAGCTGCACGAACTGCACACTTTTAAAAAAAAAAATAAAGCCCCACAACATTTTAATAGAAATAAACTTTACATATTTAAATAAATCCAGTTGAAAAAGAATCTTCAAGTTCTTCCAAGAACTTTCCCAAAACAACATTTATTTCTGTAAGAAGCAACACGACCCACATCAGTAGTGATCAGGAAGCGTGACAGCTGACCACCTTAACAATGCTACACATTCATGAGCTGGAGTTTTACTGCCTAACTATTATGGGGACTGATAGAAATAAGTTCCAGTATTTTGTACCAACAGAATAAGATATAAAACCTTGCAGAATTTTAGACTAAACACAGTATATATAAATATATGTGGCATCCTTTCTTTTTGATGCCACATAATATTCTGCATTTTTGGGTATTTTAACATCACCAAACAATTCTGGGATAGCATTTTTAACAGAAAACATACAATCAAGGTGGTTTTACCTGTTTACAACCATATTAAGACATTTAGAAAAAAGTCCAGTATTCCTTTAGATTTTTCTGAATATGCACCAGCATAATTCATCCTCAGTACATCACTTTAGTTTGATTAGAATATGTCTGTTGAAACCAAACATGGATGATGAAAGCAAAATAGTGCTACAAATAATAAGATTTTTAAAAGAGTGATAAAATAAAAAGGATGTAAAATTATATTCCCTGACTGAATATGGTCTTCTACAAAACCAAAATAAAAATGCAGCCATTAACTTGATAAACCTTGGAAATTTAGAGTTAGAAAATGTTTTCTTTTCTACTTTATTGGTTGTTTATATATGGCTGCTTATTAATGTGGAGCCAAAATGTAAAACTAACCTCTGGTGCTGATGGTTTTGTGCAACTTTGTCACAATGACATTAACCCAAGTACATTAAGTACACTTGATATCTATATTCATAATTACTGCCCAGTAAAAGATGCTGAAATACAATGCATTCTTTTTTTCTTCTAATTTCCAGAAGCTTAAGCTGATAATAATGTGGCAGGTTTGGGCACAGGCAACATTTAGAGGCACCAGAGTCTTTCTTTGCATTCCTATCACATTTAAACACAATTTTAGACACAAGCACAGTTGCAAAGGGAGAACAAATGAAATCTTTTCCCAGCATGTCTCCTATAAACTCCTACAGAAGAACCTGTCATAATGCTAGATGGAAATCTCTGATGAATACAAAAGATGCCAAAAAATAGGTCAGAAAGAAAGAAAGAAGATACGAGAAAGAATAATGAAGAAGCACCAGAACACAAAAATAACCCGCCAAAAAATTACATATGAAAGCAGATCTATAAAAGACAAATGCAGAAGGATAAAGTAGAAACAAAGATGAGTTCAGCACAACAAATTAATTGCTGCATGGTTTAAAGCACACAATTGACTCAGAGACTCATCTGAGGAGACAAAGAAGACACTTGCCCTGCTTTTGGAGAGGGGTCAGAGCTCAGAGCCACATGGGCAAGGCCAGGCTGGTGTTCTATACCACACGCCCTCATGGGGCGTGGCTTCAGGGGAAGCAAAGGGTGAGTACACACCACGAGCAGGACACTGTCTCCACTCTCTCTCTCTGGGGAAGGTTGCCAGGACCTGCCATGTGGACTCTGCCCTCCCTCGCACCTGCCCATCCCTTCCCCTTCCTCAGGAGAGTGCAGCTCTGGGTGATGAATGCAGCTGAGCCCAGTGGAGCCTGGCAAAGCGGTCTAAAGTGGAGCTGGCACAGAGTCAAACCTCAACAGAGATAATGTGGCATGGTGCCAGTGCGGGAAGTGGCCATGGGGAATGAAGCAGCAGCAAAATCAGGACAAGAGGAGCTGAGCCCAAACCAAGCCCCAGAGGAATGGATTGGTCAAAAGCAGCGGTGTCGCATGGAACGGAGTCCCAGCAGAGCTGTCCAGAAACAGGTGGCATGGTGCAATGTCACCTGGTTTTCAGGCGGTTGTCCATCATGGCTTTTCACTGTCTCAGACCTAGGGACGAGAAACACTAACTACGGGAGCACCTGCCATCTTGTCTTTGTCTGGAGAAACCAGAACTAAGCTGAGGTGGTGAACACCTTTTACGTGTAAAGCACCTTTTTTTTTTGTATACTTCTGTTGTTAATATTGATGCTTTTACTGTGCTGTGCATTTCTTATTCCATTGCTGTACGCTTTCAGTAAATTTGTATCTCAACCCACATCTCGGACTTTGTTCCTCTCTCACCAGAGAGGGAAGGGGAGAGGCTTATCTGCAGTTTAATTTCTGGCTTGTGTTATACCACCACAACACTAAACAAAAAGAATAATTAAGATGCTTCTGTACAGTTTAGAAGCATAACTACCAACTGGCAAATTAGCCTTAGAGTAAGGTTTTCACATCACCATTACGATGGAAACAATTCCTCATTACTAATTCATCTAATCTGGACTCAGGCAAACGTTACTGAGAAAAGGCATTCGTAAATCCTGGTACAGATCTCCAGATCAAGTTCCCTTCTTAGAAAGACAACACTTTTATATCTAGCTTCATAATCAGTATCAGAGGGACCTGGAATAAGCCCATTAAACAAGTACTAAACCTCAGATTATTTCTCTTCTACTGAACCACTAACTCTTTAAAAAAAACAATAAATTTTTTTCTTCATTCAGGACATCATACACTACTAACAGGCAACATAAAACACCTCTCTCCTCCTCCCATAAAAAGTGTACAAAGGACAAATTTCTACTAACATTCTTCCCTAGGAAGGTCATCGGTGATGTAAAAAATCTGCTCCAACCTGCTTGAATAGAAAACTTGAGTCTCCAGCAGACGGACAATACCTGGCATGAACAAAATGCTATTTTGTCTAAATGCAGGTTGAAGACACAGCCAGAATATGCTTTAACAAACGATTTATTTGCCAAGCTGGTTGGACTCTGCATATTATAAGTCTATGAAGACTTTATGACTGATTTTTACTAGCCAGAGGAAAATACACATTCTGTTCATATGGTTTCAAAATATTTTGAGTATCCATAGAATCTTGTTGACTCATGTTGAGGCACACACATTATGGATGAAGGCTTGCTGAAGTAACAGGCTTCCAGTACTAACAGAAACCTCCCTCTTGAACTGGTATATGAAGAAAGTCTGCTGTAGGAGTAGACAGCAAATATTAGGAAGCATGTAACAATCATTAACTTTGAGAAAGAGGATGTTCTCCATTAGCAATGCAATCCTGAGAAGCACCTTACTACATACACTGTGCTGACTGCTGATTGTCAGCTTACAGGATCAAAATTTAAGAAGTACAGAGCTTGGAAACTGTTTGAAGTTTTTATTCAAATTTCTATTTCTCAGGAAAATAAAATTTCAAAAGATAGGCTTCAAATGATCTTTGCCTACTTACAAGCACCTTTTACAATCAGATTCAGGAAAGGCTGAATGCACAACCATGGTTTTTTACTTCTTAATCAAAGATGCCCCATAACAATGATACCACCACCACCATCTGGGCACTAATTTACTCTGATTTGCCTTCTTCCAAACTGTGTTCCTCATTTATCTTCAAAGTGTATCTGAAATACTGGAAATTGTTCTCTAGAATACAACGAAGTAAATGCACACTTCATCTGTCTCTAAAGTTCTTGTGTTAAGTAGCATAAAGTCTGCTCTTAAGACCAAACCAGCTGAAGTATCTCTCGCTGAATTACGCTATTTCTGCATTCTGGTTGGTAATGAGTAGCAAGTTTTTCCAATAAGCTAGGCATACTACGAGGCATTCTCTGAAAACATCAGTTTTAGCTGTGTATAGATGGATTGGTATGGAAACTAAAATGCATTTAAAAAATCAGAGGAAGGAAAGTAAGTTTGCAATCTGTTGCTGAAAATCATTTTTTAAAAATGCTTCCAAGAAACAAATCTTTATAATTCTATAATGAGAACCCAGAGAGAGTTGCATTGCCTCCTTCTCTCATTAGTTTTGTTCACTCTAAGTGTCTAACATAAGCCACAAATTTGATGGGGGGGGTGTTATATCATGTAACCTTGTTGCTAAATCTGAGATTAAACATTAATTCTTGTTAAATGGCCAACAAGGATTTGTTAAACGTTTACTTGCAGATTTATTGTCACTGCAGCAAGGGGACTATTTTGCTCATCAGAGGACAGCTACTGCTGCCTCCCACCTGTGCTCCCAGAGCTCTGGAAGGATGGTAACCTGGATACCTGCTCCAGGGAATACCTGCAGCTACAACAGGGTGGGAGCAGAAACACTTCACACAGCACTGCTCTCATCGTAATAGCTTTATGCAACAAATACATTATGCAGAATGCTTATGATGGTTTCACACTGCACCTACAAAAATATAAATTTAATCTTTAAAGGCAAAAACACCCTAGGAACAAGACAACCCCAGGCAGCCTTTCATCGGCTTTCCTGTAGCTGCACCATGGCGAGCTCCTCCACTTGAGCAGTGCAAAATATGACAAATGCAGGAAGCTGTAAACCCGAATTTTGACATAAATCACAATGTATAAACATATGGATGAAGTTATAGAGTGTCGGAACAGGAAGAAGGACAGAAAAAAGCTTACCACAATGCACGCACTGAAATGCAAAAATATCGGAGAAAGGAAGACATTTTTATAAAGCTCACCAAAATAGTTTGTAAAGCCACAAGAATTTTAACACTATAGTTTTCACATACCAGAATTGAAGAAGTAGTTCTTTTCTCTCATGGAAATGCTTACTTGCACACCAGAAAACTCTGGTTGCCCTGAAATCCATTAGGAAGTTTCTTGGGGAACCCCAAAGGACTTTTGTCAAACCTGGGCCTCATTCAGAATATGATAGACAGGCTACATTTCAGAACTGCTTTATACTTAAAAGATGCTAGAAATTGCTCAACTGTAATCAAGAACTATCTTTTTCCAGGAGCTCCCTCAAGGTACATTTTGGGGATTTTTACATGATGACTTGCACCTGCTCTGAAAACTGGATTCCTGTAATGACATCTCAAGCACAGCAACCATAAGAGCATAGAAAAACAACAGTACAAGCAACTCAGTGAACACAAGATCTAATGAGGTAAGGATTCTCTACATCTGCAGCCTACATTTCAGATGTCCCTTCCAATGCAGTATCTTGTTCCCACCATCCACACAATATCCCACACAAACTCATCCACCCATTTCCATTCATTTCTGTAACTCATAAACATCACAACAATGTAATGTCCAGATGTCACTTACGGTGAAAAGAGATCCTGAACAACCATCTGGTAAAAACAACACAAAACTTTGGCTGGTTTTGAGCTAACACGATGCTGACTGGCTGCAGCAGGCTGACAAAACTTGAACTATTAAATACATGGTATAGTCTATCTTCCAGACATGGGAGGTTTGAGTCCCTGTAACCTACCATGCTAACAAATACCACAAAACTCAGAGGAAATTGGTATCTTCTAAATTTATTTCCATAGGTCAAATACAATTAATCAAATCTTTACAAATTAAATTGTTAAAATTACCCAACAAGTAAAAGATGCCAGGAAAAGAAATTACAGAGATGCAGAATGGAATACATTAGGAGCTTTTACTGTCTCCTGCTGGGGAGACTACTTTGCTAGACTTTAAAGATGTGTGTAAACAGCATGTCTAATGGTATGTCTCTACCAAAGGCTACATTTCAAGGTATTTGTTCAGCTTTAAGGCCTCTTAATTCCCTAGATGTTGTTCTCCCTCAGGAGTTGAGCAAACTAGAAACCTGTTGAGCCACACTAAAATATATGACTACTTACTGCACTGAAGTAATAGAACTCTAGAATCACAAATTCACTCTGACTGTTCTTACAGACAGGTGTTACATTTGCCAACTTCCAGTCACCTGGGACTTCCACAGTTGACCAGGACTACTGGTAAATGATTGAATAAGAGAACAGGCTTCCTCCAAAATAAAAGTATTGGCAAAAACTGTGTAGTAAGATAAAGGCCTACTAAGCCACATCCAGCCATTTTAAAAGCTAAAATGTCAACTTATTATGAAAACTTAATGTTATCTTTTTCCTTAAATATTTCTAAAGTCTTGTGCTAGTTGTTTAAAATAAAACGTATTTAATAAAAAAGTTCTGAATGCATGTCATTCCAAGATGAGATGACAAACACGCCTATCATCAAAAATGTGTATTCTAAGTTCTGTTACAAAATTTCACTTCGTAGATGGTCATAAGATATAGTGTTGCATTTTAAAACTTAGGCCACAAATAGTAGAGTTACACATATTCCAAATGTGATGTTCATATTTAATGAAAATCAATCTAATAGTAACTAATATGATTAGTCAAATTAAAAAGATAACTTAAGAACTAATTCAACCTTTTTCTCTCTCTAATGGAGCAGGGGGCTACATCTTCACTATTCAGCCTACCTCCCCCACTGAGTTAATCAAGTGTTTTCTGGGTAGGTTTTACAGCCATTTTTCTCCTGTGAGTTTAGCAAAAGTACAGAGCAGATACTGTTATGCACTTCTTTTTTTTTATTTAAAAACCCACTAAAGACAGAGAAATTGCAGTATACCACAGTACTGTCAGCCAGGCTAGCTAGTATCCAAAGAGGCAATCCAGCTGTTTGCAGTAGTTGGTGTTCCAGTGAGAATGTATGGCCTGAACTGGTGAGCATCTATTTCATGATGCAATACCATGGCACGGAATGAAAAGCAGCTAAAGAACTAAACTCCTGAATTTACTGGAGTTTCAAATCAGAAAACTTGGCTAGAAAAGTTTACCCTAGGAAGTGAATCAACATAGGATGAGAACATAAATACATAAATGTGAAGAGAACTGGAACAGTCCTTCGTTTCAGTCATTGATTTTTCCTTCCCCAGTCACTGATTTCACCTTCCTCCACACAATTTTCTTTTCCATTTTCGAAGTACCACACATCAAGTGATCTGTTTTATTTCCTTTACCCCTTATGTTAACACGACAGTCAAGTGTTTTTGCAACAGTGCCTGCAAACTGTATTTACAAGAAATTATGTCCCTGCTTTGGCAGGGTCCAGCTACTTTAGCTGCTTTACACCAAGTATCTTAGTACAACAGTGCAGTTACATCAGATACGTGAAATATTCTGCCTCTTGGGCAGAAACTAGGCCAGCAGAAAGCAAACTGAGGTTCTTAACAGATTTATTAGTGTAAATACCTACAAAGAAATAAACCTAGGGAGTGTTTATCTTCTGGACAGGAATAAGGGAGAAGGGTAATTTATATTTTTCTTCCTGATGAGTAGCAAAATAAAAAGGAAATTAAGTACTTGACAGATATCTAAAAATTATGAAGTTAGTTATCACTCATAAATCACTTTGACTCAGAGCACCATCCATCAAGTCCATATTACTTATGGATATTATGATCACATGTATTGCAAAGTATTGCTCCTTTTCCCATAGTAAGAAATAACAGCTGAAAAGGAAGTGGAATATACACGTAACAGACACAAATATAAGAAAAAAGAATCTCACACTTTTTATAAGGAATTATAAATACATTTTCCTAATACTCCTCACATGACATTACAGACATTCACCTATATGCCCTGTACATCAAAACAAGATACCAGAATTTGAACTGCTAGCCTAACAAAACCAGTTAAATGCTGACACTTCCAGAAGCATGAATGAACTATTGTAAAATAGTTAAACCAAAATCACTTCTACGAGTTAAGAGGCTACATATAGAGGTCCTTAACATGCATTTTTCTTTTTGATAAAAGATACATTATGTCAACATCAACAAAGATTAATTTCATCCAAATACTGGTCATTTCTACCTAATATTTCCTTCCTTCTCTTCAACACTGGACAAAAGAAAATTAACAGGAACATTCACACTTTTGGAGCAGTGCATTGCTTGTCTCTTCTTTCTATAGAATTCACTATCTCACTTCCTGTTCTAGGTATACAGATACTGCAGTGATAATCAGTCCATGAAGTTATACGGCTACGGCTACGGCTACGGCTAACTTACCAGCACATCAAAAACCCACTGTCACCTCCAAGGCTGTAAGTTAAAAAATCACAGAATCACACAATTTCCACTCAGTAGTTAATTTTATTTAAAAGCCGAATCATTCCTACACACCTCTTTAGTAAGATATAGAAAGCTTTTTATCTGTATACACAAGCATACATCCATACATATGTGTATACACACATACACACTCTCAGATATTATCTCACTCTCCAATATGATTATAATTTCATTCAATTAATCTCACATTTTATTTTATAATTCCCTTTCTAATCTGCTTTGATTAAAAGAAGCCAAACTCAAGTTTGTGTAGTGCTACTCCAAGGGATTTCATGTTATGTTCATTTTACAGACAGGACAGTTTAAGCTGTCATTTCTGTCACTCTGGGTGTTTAATTGTTTACTAGAAGAAGTCTTTCAAGCCATGTCAGAAGATTATTCTTCTGTATCTTGACAATCAATTTTACAATATAATTAACCATGCAATAAATTAGAGAATAAAACCAAGAGGTTACTTAATTAGCTCAGTAACAGCAATAATGACATTTTTGAGGCTTTTAACAGTGAATTAACAGCTGAAAGCCAAAATTAATGGGCCAAAGTAAAGACAAGAAAACAGAAATTTCTGCTGTCAGTACATGAATTAAAACAAATAATTCACCATTACCTCATCATAAGTTCTTTATTTCACATTATTTTAATTGGCAGTGAATTTGACAATTCAGTGTTTACCTTTATTTAATGATCTCCTATTTCTGAGGTAAATAAACCCTTTTGTCCGCTCCCTCATGAGATATCTCTTCTAACTACCTAACTCCAACTCTCCCACTGGATTCACTCTAGTACTAAGCAATGCTGATATGCAAGAATACTTGATGCTGGCCCTTCAATATATATTTCAATATGGAATTTCAACAACTGCTTCCAAATCACCACATTTTAAATGTATTTAACTAACTGCAATCATATTCTGTAACTTTGTGTTATAATATAGCAGATATTTTGAAACCTCTGAGATAATAATTTACATCACTTAATCAGTCACTATTAAATGTGGAGCTATAAACAACTACAACATCTTAACAATCACTCAGAGACAACGTTGCAAACCTTTCTAGGTCTGCAAACCTGATGATCCACTAAATTACAGTTCTTTCTGGTCACAAGATGCCAGGTTTTGTTACAGTATATTATTATACAAAGTGCAAAATAACTATATTACTATATTATGACTTGCTTACAAAGACCCTCATATATCTTAAGCAACAGACAAGCTTTATTCAACTCATAGAACTCAGACACAGGATGTTCTGGAAACCAGACTTTCTAGCTCTGCTGTCTTCTCTTCGGTGTCATGAAGAGCAAGCATGAGATTCTACAGGAAAGGAAATGGTATGAAAATCTGCAATGCAGAGTCTGCTATCTTCAGTCACATGAATTCACCTTCTCTTTGGCTCAGCTATGCCAACTGAAGCAATCCAAGCTCTTTAGGGAATATTTTATTAAGGCTTCCTACTGATACCTTTCTCAGTTCATGGTTTGTAGTTTAAAGAAGAGTAGCGTCTGGCTTCTGTAATGCTCTGAATTAGTACAGCATCTGCAAACCTCAAAATCATTAAATGAAATCATTGAAATTCGGGCACCTGTGTAATCTGCAAAACTTTATAGCTCAATATGAAATGGAACAATGAGATCTATGACAGTTCTAAACACAACTATGTACCACATTTCATCTATCTTTAACTAAAATGTAGGATAAGAAAACTTCAGCTGGAACACCGTTATCTATCAGAGTCACCTTCCATGTTTCCAGTATTTTAGAAGTGTTCATCTAAATACCAATTATTTATTTTCTTATGTTCCATTCAGAGCTTAAACGCACATTGGTTATAAATACAATGAGTAAAATACGAGCTCAGGAAAGACATAATTCCAACTGATTTTAGTACTTTGGTATCTTGCTAAAGGAAAGTCTTGCTCTGAAGCACTGCTGTGCTGGATTCTGGCAAAAACCTTTCAACTGAAAGTTTCTAACTCACTGAGGAAGGTGGTCATCTTAGACCTCGACCTTAAAAAGCAAATCTTCCCGGAGTGTTCATACTGGAGTGAGATGACTCGAAATAGCTTGTACGAAGTGCAGCTGCCTCATACTTACATTGGGATCAAAGTCTACAGACAAATATGGTGGTAAAAGACCATCTCCCATCTTGGTGAGCTTCTTACAGTCCTCGATACAGTGGATCTTACAAATGTTAGTTAATTAATGCTCTTACACCATGGGTAAATTACCTTGACTATCCTGTAGCAAGTCTGAGGTTAAGGCTGTCCATAACAGCAGACAGGCATGAAGCTGACATTAGTCCATGAGTTAATCCCACAACCTACACAAATGCTCTCATCTTCTAGTACATGAAAAGCCATTTACAGCCCTAATACACAGCACAGTACTTCCAATTATCTCATATTGTGCAATCTTCACATTTCCAGGTAAGCATGAAATAATTTGAATTCCTAGAAGTAACTAAAATTACATATATTTAGATTAACTGTTAATTCTTCATTCTGAGGATCTTCCATTGCTCAAAGTCATTTATCGTGGTTTCAAGAAAATCTATTTAAAAGTTTCTTGAAAGTTTGGAGGCTTAAAAAGAGATCATTGGGAATTAAAAAACAAAAAAAAAGAAAGGAAAAATGTTTCTTTAAAAGAGGGAACAAAGTTTTCCGGTTTTCCCCTCACAAAACATTTGTATGATGGTGATATCATTAACCTCTACAGCACCACCAACTGAAAACTCCTTTTGATAACTCATTTAAGTTCATACTACAACACAGAAACTCACCCACCCTATATAACTAGAAATCTAACTTCTATAAAAATTTTAGGTATCTAGGAAAACAGACATTTCACATGAATTGTGTATTTTACCTGCATAATCACAAAGGAAACATGCCACTGATAACTTATGAAGAGAAATTTTACCTAACCCAATTCACTCTATGGCTGCACTAAATCAGCTACTGGCCTGGGGCAGTACTGACGGCAGGAGTGTTTAAATCATTATTTGATTCCGTATCTGCAGTGAGGTTTCAAATCCAATCTCGCAATTGTCTCCCTTTACTGTGCTTGGGTTTCATAATACAGAGCAGTCTTAAACAACATGAACTAGACTCTTTTACAATTAAACTAGGTCAGAAGATTCATTCAGAAATACATCTAATATGCTGCAAGCTTTGAGGAAGAGACATAGCAAGGGTAGTGCTTATCTAACTTGCACAGACTGGATCTTAACTCTTATCAAAAATGGTCTGTCTAAATCAACCCTGTAGTACTCTTAAGAGACTGAGTAATCTTAGATTTGGGTAGAGATAACATTTATGATAATCGTGAGATCATCGTGCAAGAGACTTTCTACTCGCATTAAAAACATGTCAATCCACATACTGATTTTTCATCATATAAACCACGACTTCCTTCAAACTACTTGTGAATAATGACTAGGTGGTGCATAACAGCAACTTGCCTGGTCAAGATAAAAAGCACTGCCATCTCGGATCTCTCGTCGCTGTTTGAGGTCAGTTTCTGTGGTGTCCCGCGAGAGTGCAATATATTCAACCTCCCGCTTCGTCAGCTCCTGTGGACAACAGTCTAAAGTTATTGCAAAAATAAGACTATAACCCGAGTAAGTGAACTTCAAGGATAGGCCTAATGGTATAATTGTACAAAAGAGCTCTAGGCAGCAGCACAGCGATCTGAAATAACTCTGAACAAAATCTAATATCTCTTATTTTAAAAATGTTAACAGTGTGTTCTGCCGCAAACAAAACGGTTTGAATTTCTGCTCAATAAACTTTTATTTTCCCCAAACCTATTCTAAAAACATAATAACCAGCTATATACTCTTTCCATTGAACATCTGTAGCATCCTGTAGATTTATCTTCTGGTTCCAGACTCTGAAAAAGAATCGGCACCTAAAAATCACAAATAAAAATCAGAAGTTCTCTGTAAAAGATTGGAACATTCAACTCTCACCATCCAGTAATACTTATACTGTGATGCAGCTGTGATTATTACCTGCACATGCTCTGCCAGTACACTGATGAACTATATTATTCTTATCCTCTCTTCCTTGGCTGTCATGAGATGCACTCTGCATCTGTAAAACTACAGACTATTTAAAAAAGGAGAACCCTCGGGTTATTGTTTTGCTTATTTTGATTCAGTATGAGATATACTTAGAATTTGCTGTCTTAAAGGAATAAAGGAATTCCTCCATGTATTTATAACTGATATTTCTGCTACTTCCATCTCTGGGTTATCATGCATTCTGTTTAGGAAACATATTCATAATGAAATGCTCTTAGCCCTTACCCCTCAATTACAGACGCCATTGATTTAACAGACCTCTCTTAACAGGCAATTGTCAACTACAGTTGTATGAAAAAAATAAAACTAAGATGTAAAACCCAATTAAACCTATTTCCTTTCCACTTTTTCAGTGTTTATTGGGTAACAAAGCCACTACTTCCTTTATGTTGCAGGTAGATAACAGTTGTACTTTCTTCTAATTTAAAAAAAAAGTGTTTTTCAACATTAGCCCTGTGTAGGAACGCATAGCAGCTTTCAGCAACAGCAAATAGAAGTTTTCCAGGCTGATATATATATTCATTAAAGGCACCACAGCAGGTATCAGCTCACATGGAAAGTCCAGCCTTCACATAATCTTTTTGGCATGGCATTGAATCAGTAAGTTGCAGCCTTTCTAATAGATCTCAAGTGCATACAGTCTGTGGCATAAATAACAAGGCACATTCTATATCCAATACCTGGATATCAGGTGTTTTTCCAAGTCCTCTTTTTAGGTTATACCAAACTCTTCTCATTTATTTTAAGGAATGCATCACACTGTTAAGTAGCACATCTGGTTTGCTGGATTAAGAAATCTTTTCTCTCCTTTACAAAGTTCAAAATCTTGCAGCTTTCTCCTCTATGCTTTACCTCAGAGAGCTAGTGTTTGAATTAGTATCTTTTGATTTTTAAAGGAATGGTTGATCTTTATGACAACTGTTTATACGCCTCCATTTGTGATCCCTCTGCTCAACCAGATTCCAGATAGAGCTCATGGCAGATCAAGTCCTACCCACATCACTTTTTGCGGCAGACATCCCCCTCCTCCTGATCATTTAAGGGCACTGACTTTTTAAACGTGAAATTTTGTACATGGTGCTGCCACGGTTCATGCAGATGGCTGCAGGCACGTCCTTCCCACATTCCAAGAGAGGATCATACACACATCTACTCTTTCTAATTACTCAGAATAACTGTTCCCAAATGTTACTCGGAACGCTTCCCTCTCAAATCCTTTCCTTCATTTCTTTTTTTATGTAATGAAGCAAAAACGATTTGTTGTCTGTAGCAGTAGGCAGATAACTTAATCTTCTAACATACATAATGCCGAGAACAAACTGCTTTGCCATTTGTGATAGCATATGGTAACATAGTTTTCCAACTCTTTTTTTTTTTCCCCCTGGAGCTTAAGCAGAAAAACATGTTTTAAAATGTCTGTATTTTCCATTTGTCTATAACAAAATCTGAGCTTTCGAAAGCACATCTACAAAAAAACATATTTACTTCCTAAGTGGCTTGCTGTAAGATTTCCTAGGACTACCTTTTACCATTTGTCTAGTATGAGAACGACTAACATTAATAACTATGTCTCCAACACATTTAAACCAACATACTCACCAGATATTGCATGGCAATAGATCGCCGGAGAGGCCCAGGAGGCCCAATAAGAAAGACATCTTGGCCAAGAAGATCTTTCTGCATTATCCATCTTAAATGGTGGACTACAGACTGGGCCAGAGACTCTGTCACTTTGAAACACAAAGATAAGAAGACATTACTAAATTTTGAAAAGTGTTAGATACCTGGCCATTCAACATTTTCTTTGAGCTTATCTCCAAAATTAAAATACAAGACACAAAGCTGTACTGCCCCAATCTGGACAGCTGAAAAGCAGAGAATTCCACACACAGTTTACAACAGATCATTTAACTTACATATAAAAGTTTATACATCTATCTTACCCATTGCTTTTTACTCTGCACAACTTCATCCTTAAAAAAAACAACAACCAACATAAACTGGAAAAACAAGTTGTGGATTTGTATTTCACATTAAACTGATCACATAAAGACTGTTTTCTATTACTTAATGTTGAGTGGACTCCTCAGCATCAGTTAATATAATATACATACATTATTAATATTTTGTAAAATATTTATCCAGCCTATATCCCAATGCTTCTGTGAACTGTGAACTTCAAAAAAAGTTCAAAAAACTCTGATCACACCAGACCAAGATTAGTGTTCAGGGACAAACTTAATTTATTACTTTTTTAAAAGACAACTGCATTCCTGTTTATATTTTGACACAATAAACCACAGAATTAAATTATTAAGGAAATGCAAACTTTGTCATGTCACAACATTGATACCATACAGCTTCCAAAATCATAACAAAAAACCAAATCAAAGCAGATCTATTTACTTTTATTAAGAAATATCATATGCATTAATTTAAAAAGCAATAACCTGATGATAATTAAACTAAAACTTTTACCACATGTACACAAATGTTGGCAGCAGTGGAAAGCATCATGCAGAAACAGCACACTGAAGGAGGGGCATTGTTCTCATTGCCATATATCACCCTATCCCCAGAAAAGTCTTTCACATATCCCCCAGCAAAGCCTGGCTCTTTCTCAGCCACAAGCAAAAAGTGCAGGAGGAGAAGGCAAACATAAGCAAGTCAGGAGGGAGATTTATGTACGCGTGCATGTGTATGGTTGCTTTCAGAACAGTCTGACAAGACCAATGATGATGTTTGAAGCTGGAGGCTCAAGGGCAGTAACTGGGATGCGAAGTGCAGCAAGAAAGAAGCATGAGGCAATAAAATCTCCAAATTAATACTTGGTTATTTACATTTTTCCAGTGCAATTGCTAGGTGCAACTAGAAGCCAACATTTAAAAAAACAAGCCCTGGTATTATATCTGAGACAGGGGAACCAGCATGTGCAGGGCAGAGTTAAGGACAGCAGGCAATAGTGCCACTCAGTTCTGAAGGGGTTCAGTTCACTGCTGAATCTTTGCAAATCAGAATCAAAATCCATTTTTGTAAGACTATAGAAACAGCATTAAATAACCGTATGAGAATCAAGGAAGACTTTTCAAGCATAAAGGGAATTAAGGAAAATTTTAACAAAAACTAACTGAAGGTTTTGGTCTTTGCTCTGGCACTTGGGGAATCCATTTGAAATGATCTGCTTCCAGGGAAATTTATAATATCCTTACCACCAATGTGAACAGGAATAGCGTACACATGCAGGTGAGCAATCTATGCATTAGGATTATCAGATTAATTGTAAACAAATACCTCAGGTTTGCCTTGTCTAGTTTTGTTTTCTGAACAACTGTCATTAGTGTGCCCAGGATGAGCTTTCATATATGGTGTGGTGACATCATATGAATGAAAAATGTTCTCTTCTTCCTCACTGAAGTACTGTATTTCAAAAGCAATGCACAGCGCACCACACAAAACTGGCCAAATGCAAATCAATTCCTTGCAGGGAATAACATGTTCCTTTCTACAAGGTTTTCAAGGAAATTAGGGAAGTTTCTATTAGATTTATTCTTTGGGAAATGAAGCGTAATACAACACACCAGAATAACTGCTCTCTCCAAACTTTGCTACTGGACAGGTATGGATGAAGGAAAAGCACCACACAAAGAAAAAGTATTATCTTAAAGGTACCATTAAAATTTTAGGACAGATCTCACATTCATTATTACTTCTACCTGGATGAAGCCAATGTGCCTCTAGTGTATTTCTATAATAGCTGTTCTCAAAAAAAGAAACGTACTTTGCTTACAGTGGAAAAATACACTTGGAACTCTTTAATGTCAAAATTCATGTGTTAGAAGCACAGCAAAACCAGCTTTGACACAGCCTGACTACAAATGCCTCTGGCATAATTCTCATTAATATGTGTAGCTATCTTTTTCATTTTTAGGGTGGTCTCAAGAAAAAACTTGGCTCACACTTAAAAACAGTACCATAAATAGCAACAGGACTTTAGAATGTTCAGCAGCATCTGCAAAAAAAAAAACTATCATGTAAAAGAGAACACAAGTGTACAGTATTCAAAAAAATGTAAAATCTTAAAACATGACCCCCATGAAAACCTTAAGGAATTTCAGGGCACTCATATTGCCATCATTGTGTTTAAACAGTCCAAATGTACTCTGAAATACCAATATAAAAAATACAACTTAGTGTCTGAGAATTTCCTGCTTTTTTTAAGAAAAGGACATGAAAGACAATTCCTTATCGATACCTTTCGTAGAAAAAGGTTTCTTTGCTTCTCAATTCACATCACTCTCCTCACAAACAGATTATATCTAGATCAATTACAATACATGTTTTCAACCACAAAGTAGCACATTGACATCGGCAAACTCATTCGAAGCCTGTTACAAATGATGCCAACAATTCCAAGCTAGCATTCCTTAAGGTGAACTGTCATGACAGCAGCTTCCACTTGTCAGTTCCTTCACTTCTAACATGTAATATCTGTACACTGCTCCAGATACTAAACCTACTTCACCTTCCCAGTTATTTTTAAAGTCTTTTTAAAATCAGAAGAATGTAACATTTTCTTGTACATGCAGTCTGTGATGCACGAACTGTTTCCAAAGCACAGTATGCTTTCAAAAGCAACCTCAGAAGCACATACACAGCATCTTTTATATTATTTATACATATTTAGACTACTTGTACTGTGTTCTCTGCATTGCAAGGCTTTCAAGTTTTCTCTAATATGACTGGAAAAAAATTCCTCTTTATTCAAGAGCTGTATATCAACTTCACCACGAGTACCAAATAATAATTTTCTATGACATTTAGAAGACAAAGCAAATTCACTGAGGAAAGCATCAGCAAGTATATTACAGCAATATTTATAAATTACCTGATGAATCAGATAGCATCTAATGCAAACTGGGATTGCACAATCTGTTTAGTGGCACTCTGCTGATTTGCAGTAGTTAAATAGCGGGCCCTATATTCTTAATCTGCAGGATGGCGCATAGTAAGCTTCTGCAGTGTATTCTCTAAGACACCATCTGGCACATGCAGGAGAGTAGTTGTCACTACAATTTGCTATTCCTGTGTATGAAGGACAGACAGAAAAAGAAATTGCATTCTATTGGTTTGTAATAAGTGATAAGTAGAACAGCACCTAGCAGAATCTGCACAAACATTCTGTAAAGTGAGCAGCTGAATCTGAACAGAGAAATCCCCAAATAAGAAAAGTAGAAAATGTTTTAGATAGATTTTGAAGCAAACGCAGCAGCTGCTCTTGTTTGATCCACAAATCAGCTTTTGACAAAGCCAAGACTGAAACGGCTATGCTAGCCTCAGAAATATTCCAGTTCACTCATACTTGATTTCTTGGCACACTCACTGAAGCCGTAAGATTCGCTGGAGATACCAGACAATATCTGCTGGCAAGTCCTTGTGTCCCACTTACAGAAGAAATCCCATAAATGAAGAAGACGTGCAACTCTTCCCACTATTCAGACAGTTAGGTGAACTGATTCCCAAGAATATCTATTCCAGATGCGGTACAAAATACAGCAGAACTCCTGTCCCTGTATGACTCTGGTTGATCACATAATAACCAACAGGTGCTTAGAACACACCAATATACCTAATTTTCAGCAGAATAAAAAAAGACCTCTGCATACCCTGAACCTTGACTACAGAGCATGCTCATTGTCTGAAAATGACTCCTTGTTTCAGGAGAGCTAAAAATTAAGGATGGGAACAAGGTGTCCCTCTCCTCTGAATTCCAAGGGGTCCTTTAGCTGTCCATGGCAGTCTGCAGTACACCCAGCACAAGGAGCAGCTGCCGTAAACACAGCTAAGGGAGAAAGGGACAAGGAAGGAGGTCCTTGTCTAAAAACATAAATACATTTCAAAAAGGGGATTTTTAATTTTATTTTTTAAACTGAGACTCATTTCATAGCTTGATCAGGCTGGGGGGAAATGAGGAAAGACAGTGAGTTGGCCAGGACAGGGTGAAAGAGGCAGCATGGCCAAGGTGGAGAGAGAGGCACTCCTAAATGGTCTGCTTTCAGCTGCTGCCACTTAGCAAATAAAACACTGCTGCTTGTCCCATTTTATGCTGATGCACAGAACCCAAAGAGTTCTCAGTGTCACAACGTGTTTACATCACAGACAGTTTTCATTGGAATACTACTTCTCCTCATAAATTTTTCATGGAAACAGTCTTCATTCCAAAAATTTTTGGTCTTGTGGTGTTAAGGAAACAAGTTGCAAGTCTTTACAGGGGCTTAGAAAGGGGGAAGTTACTTCTTGGATGAGACCGTAAACTCATTTATGAATTCCTCTGAGTTGATTACTTCACAGAAAGGTATTAGTTCTACACAGAGAAATCATATTTCTCCATGTGAGAATAAATTAAAAGACAATAGAAAGGAAACATGTAAAACCAAATAGCTTTCTGGAAGAAACCCTGAATGGGATGCTGAAGACTAAGTTTCTCCTAGTAACACATAAACATGGAATAAGTGAAACTATTCTTAGCTGGATGTACTACTCAGAGAATTACATAGTCAGAGCAGTTATCCATAGCTCAGACTCCAACTGGAGGGACATAGTATGTCTGCTTTTGAGCACAACAGCTCAGGCCAGCACCAAAAAGTATGTGAGAATCTAAAATAAAAAGCACGAAACATGATCGTAAGATACATACGGAAAATAAATAATGGCTTTCCAATACGCAAGACAGAACTAGCATGAAGGAAAAAAGTTATCTACATCAAGGTTATGCTAGATAGAATAAACCTCTGGGAACTAAAAGTGTGTCCCTAAAAACCTAAATGAAGCATTTTAACAAGCTTTTGTCACGAAAGAATCATGAATTACTGGAGCAAAGTGTGCAGAGAGGTTCTGATTCCTACATCACCAGCACATACTGAGAACAAGGACAACAAACATCTCTCAGGAGTGGTTCAGATTCAACTGACCTTGCTTTGAAGCACAAGGAACAGCACAGACAACTCTCTGAGCTCCATCCAGATCTTCTCTGTAGGTTTCCATGTTCCCATATATGTCTGTGCCTCACTCTCAGTACAGAGAAAATAGGGATAATGATGTAAAAAGTCCAGAGCTCTACTGACAAAAAGCCCACCATTTCAGATTCTGGATGAGGTGGTAACACCCAAATAGCAGAACAGCTGGAAGCCTACATAAAAACTCAAACTGTTGAAATAATCATCATCTGTGACAGCAGACAACTTCCCTGAGGTAAAGAGTGAAGAAATGTAATGACTAAAATTTTTGTTAGCATGAAATTACAGTCATCCTGCAATACAACCTGTCTCTAGAAAGTGTCGCACTCTGACACTCAGATGTAAAGTTAACACAAAAAAGAACAAGCAGACATTCCAGTGACAATCTGAGCATACTTAGAGCAAAAACTGAACATACACCTATCCTAGCTTCCATATGTGGCACATGCCATTCTGTGAGGACATAGAGATCATTACATGCGCGAATATTCCGTTTGAATTCCTCACAATACTTACTGTTTCATGTATTTCAACTGAAAAAAAAGTAACAGAATTCATCACTTAATCCCTTGTATACACACATGTCACTTTTGATCACACACTGGGGAGGGCGCTCAGACTGAGGACAGCTGGCACAAAACGACACTGTTTCAAATTAATCTTCCACAATTCAATGCAGTTGCATGTAATATCTCTCAAATGCACTTGCACCTTCACAGAGCAGCAAAGCCCAGTTGCAAAAGAACATTCCTTTTCCTGCCCTAATGAGGATTTGCCATCATTGAACAAAATGTCCTGGAAGAGCTGTGTTAGGAATCGTTTTGTCAAGATTAATAAATAGATAAAATGTCAACTACATTGTCATTTTCATAACATTTCCAGAAACCATTAAGGAAATTAGTACACTGTCATGAACTCAAAAAAAAAAAGAAAAAAAAAAGGTGCATTCTTGCAATTCAATTTCAAAGCTAAACTATCACAGAAAGTCATACAAAGTTTCTCCAAAGTATAATTAAAGAAACAATCATGCTTTCAGACATGGTGAGACTTTAAAAATGTAGGGCTTATTTTTACTGATAAAAGAACAAGCAGTAAAAAATAAGTGCCCTCTTTCCAGAATGTGTCAGACACAGTTATGATAGAAATCCCATTAATAAAATTCCCTTGTGACTCATTTTTACTTGTCACTTACAAAAAGAACTCAGATTTTATGTACCTTTAATTATCATCTTCCAAGAAAAAGCCATTTGCCAACAACAGCAAAATAAATTAATATTTCACATTAACACATAAAAATGCAGCATTTCATAGAGAACTTGCTAAGTACCTAGCAAAAAACCTGAAAAGCAATGACATGGAAACACAGGGCAACCAGCAATACCCATCCTATCCATTTCTGCAAAATGTAATAAGGTGCAATAAAGGAGTTAAAAATCAGTCTAATTTGGTAAGACAAAGAAATATTTTGGTATCTATGTGACAAAATGACAAATGTAAAGTTTTGTAGGTACTTAAGACATTTACATTCTTTATTGTGTTATGATTTTTTCAGATTTTTAAGGCTATTTTTAAGCCTAGAAAATAATGCTAAGTTTAGAGTATGGTATAATATACCTAAAATTTGCTGCACATTATAGATACGCACTTTCAACATCACCATATTTTAACATGGCTTTTATCGTCTGGCAGAAGAACAAAAGCAGAAACATTCTACTTTACACAAATGATGAGCTAGAAAACAATACTGCAATACTAGTAAATGAACTGTAATTGCTTCAATTCCCTCCTACTAGCTCTTACTCCACTACATACATTACAATGTCAGAGACCTTCTCAGGGATATTTCCTGCTTAAGCAAATGATCTAATTGTTTCTAGTCTTAGTTTAAAAGAAATCAAGTAAGTATTAAATTTAATACTAATTACTAAAATAAATTTTCAAAATATACGATGTTTTAGTTTATAAATTAGTCTAAACACACAATTACTTCCATTTGGTTTACAGCAAAACAACTTGTAACTACGGCAGTCATTCACCCAGCAAAACAAGTACTCTTAAAAGAAGAAAAAAAAAAAAAATGTTAAGTGATGCACATACACTCTCTAAATATCTCACAACAAGATGATAATCAACATGAAGTTAATAAAATTTACTTAACTCCACTACAGGAATATCTCTTTGTTCTCCATACTAAGATAACCAAAGAACTTAAACACCAAGGGTTAAAAAAATTTCTAAGTTTAAATATACAAAGAAACTGCAATAAAGTATTTGAAATAGATTTTCTGTTATGATATACATTAGTATTCTACGTTACTTAATTTTAACTCATTTGATATTTAGGTTTACAAGCAAAATTTTATACCTTAAGTAATCCTTTCAGTACATGACTACTGATGAACAACAGTATCCCAAGCATGACACAGGCTCCTTTCAGTCATGATTATTAAAAATTAAAAAGAGAGAAACAACGAATAATATGTATTCTAATAAATGTTACTATTACTTGGTATCAGATTAACAATTGTAATAATGTTATTATAACGTGGTATCAGATTTTAGCTAAGATCTCATTATTCTGTACAAGTTCCTTGTTTAAAAACCTTTTTGCTATCAGTTTTCAATGACTTTTTTCTTCTTATAATCATTTACTAGAAAAATCTCTCCTTTGATTCTACCAAATGCTTTCATAATTCTCTTACCTTCTTAGTCCAAAGAACTGAAAGAGATGCAGTTAGAGTAACCTAGAACTAACATTTAGCTTGCTGAAAAGTGTGGGTTGAACAAAATACGTAATAGTGACTAGGAAAGCATTGTTAAAATTAACACATTTGGTACAGCACAGAAAACCAGAAAGCAGATCAATCTACCAGAATTTTAAATAAGTGAAATGGATCACATCAGTCATTGGCATAGACAACTGAAGTCCTTCATGATCAAAATGAGAGAAAAAGCATAAAAATTAAAGGATGAAAAGCGAAAATCTATTATTTAAGGAGCTGTGAAAAGTAATACAATGCAGCATTTCTCAACTGTTTGGCTGCATTCCCAAGAAACTCACGAGGAATGGGAAGTGACATTAACAGTCTAAAAGAGAAACCCTTTCCTCATAGCCTACCCTGTAACAGCAAGGGCTGGCACATGGCACTGGAAAATTTTTGGTACTTTAGGTCACCTGGTAGGAAAGTGACAGTGTGATGCCTACTGAATTATGAGACTTCAGCAGCCCACAGTCCAGATTTAGATCAGTGATCTGGCCCACCAGACTACTGACAGATTTCACTAGTCAAATACTGAAAGCAAACAAAATCTTCCTCTTTATATTGCCCCCTCAGCAACTTGACCTAGCTCATTGCAGGGGGGTTGGACTAAATGACCTTTATAGGTCCCCTTCCAACTGAAACTGTTCTATCATTCTGTATTTCTGCTACACCTCTCAAAGGACACATATTTCAGAAGAAATGCTGCATGACAAAATAGAGGTAAGAAACAATAATCTAAACACATCAATATTAACAGAGTCTACTATCCCAGTTATTACAAAATCAGGAATCACAGAAACACAGAATGGTTGAGGTTGGAAGGGACCTCTCGATATCAGCTTGTCCAACCTTCCTGCTCAAGCAGGATCACCTAAAGCCTCTCTGATGAACTGCAGCACTATTGCCTAAGAAAACAATATAAACTTTTTATATTACCAGCTGTGCAGTGGCAAGTCTATTCGTTGATATTATCAATGCCATCCTTCTAAAAAAATAAACAAAACAAAAAACAAACAAACAAACAAAACAAAACAAACAAAAACAAACAAACAAANAAAACAAAAAACAAACAAACAAACAAAACAAAACAAAAAAAAACAAACAAACAAACAAAAAAAAACAAACCCAAACAGTGCCCCAGGAGTTTTCTTCATTCAAAATGCCATAGAATGGATTTAGACATGCTCCTGGAGAGCAAATGCACTTAGAGTGAATGATTACACCCACTTTCCACCTGTAGAACTGTGCAATGACCGTCATTGGGAGTTCTCAGTGCTTGTCCCTGTGTAAACAGTAATATAAGACTTGCATACCCTTTTAGAATGCCATGCGTGTTTGGTTTTGGTCTGCAAATTTTTCTGAATGGAAAAATGAGTTGTTAGTGGATGTTTTTAAACTTGCATTCTGGATATCCAGCAGCCTACATGTGAAAGTACTGAACAAATGGCAACTGATCATTTTGGATCCTCAGAAAACGTCTGGCCTGTGCACCAGGAAAAGTCACAATGCAAACATGATTCACTTCTGATCCGTGGTGCAAAAGGAAAAGCTCAAGAAGCATGTATTCTCCATGAATAGTCAGGAGATAAGGATAGCTGCAAACCAGTGATGTTTGTAATAAGGTATCAAAAGATAATGTGAATCAATTTTAGGTACATGTATGTGCATTGTTGATGTGCATAATTGGCTGGGTATTTTCCATTTGACAGCATTTTTCTTGACTATGCAACCGACTTCTCATAAACTTGATGGATTGCAAAGATCTGTATGTTTGCTGACAACAATTACGTGATAACCTGGGAATACCAAATATCACAGTAGAAAAACGCCATACATCTGCAAACTCCTAGGACATATAATCATATCACAATTGAATCATAATTCGTAACGGCCATGGTTTTATGACCAAACAACTTGAGATTAGTTTTAGAAGTAATCCCTGGATAAGAACCCTTTTGAACAAAAACATTAGACATATACAAATGATTCTCTTACTGTCCCATTGACCAGTGGGACAAGTTATATTCTAAGTTAAGATTCCTATACAACCAACTGAACCAGAGATATAATAATGAACTAAGCAAAGACAGCCTACACCAAACTGCATGCTTTTTCAAAATACACTTCTTAGATCATTTCAGTAAAGTCAGTGAGGCGCTGAGTGAGCAGAAATTTTTTGAATAAAGCCTTGAAACTCCTTCAAAAGGAAAGCAGATTCTTACTGTAGTTCTGTGGAACAAGTTCTGGGTTCTTCGGTGTTTTGAGTTTAAAAGACACATCTCCAATAGTGACAGTATCACCTAAAATAAAGAAAATAAGCCTTTTACTTCTTACATACTTAGATACTTTAAAGTATTTAAGGTTCTTAAAATTTAAATCATAGGCCTGCTGTGGTGAGACTGACTATGGGTTCATAAAGCAGCCTCAAATGTGTTTGTGTTTACTAATTAGGCTCGGCTGCTTTTCAGTAGATCAGGTACCTGGACAATTTACATTTAATTAATATTACTTTTTCCTGTTTTTTCTTTTATTGCTGCTGTTACAACCTTAAGCTGTTGGGAACTATGCAAATCAAGCCCAGTGTAGAATCCCATTCCAGCTACCATTACTGAAATTAAAACTTTAGCACGTTTGCCTGTAGAACTATTGATGCCTTATCCTGGTCTTAAAATCAAGAATCAAACACAGTTAGAAGGGGAAAAGGGATTTTACCTTTGTATTTATTTTAAGGATCCTTAGGTGCACCACGTCCAGGTGGAATGTGCCGAAATGCACACCGCAATGCACACCCACAATAGATCAAGTACAACATTATAGGTCTTATTAATTAGCATATCTATCAAAGATTCCCCAATGAGAGGCTTGAGTGAGCTTCCCTCCCCAGGGAACCTTCCCCTGGATGGTTCTATCTTAGTTTACAAAATGTGTTCTGGAGAGGACCTCGGTGTCTGGGGCACTCTGATCCCTAACTACGAGGCTTCTAAAATGTTGAGTCTCCTAGCTTGACAAACAAGTCCAAGAATGTAGGCAAAAAACCACTAAAAATACAAAAGCTATAAAAAGGTATAAAAGGGGTATAAAAGAAAAGGCAAAACATCATCATGGCATCACTATCAGTGAGAAACACTTCCAGGTGTGATGATTTTCCTGAGTTTTCAAGCAGCCTGGAACAGTATCTGCTGGAGGTACAAAATGATATATTCATGCCAGTGGGCCCTTTCTGCACTCCCTGACTATATGGCTGCAGAACCTGGCACCTTTCCATAGTTTGAGTGGTCTCAAGCACTTCTTGCTCTGGATTTCAACAAACCTAAAGCATCTGGCCATTTTACTTAATGGTCTCTTCACCAGAACCTGCCTGTCTTATCTATCTTTCTGCAACCATAGGCTTGAATTAAATTGCAGGGCATGCCCTGTACACTTTCTCATGGAAATCAAAAGTGAAATCTAGTTGGCAGTTGAGAAATGGGCAAGCACGAACGCAGCAGTGGTTACACTGAAAAACAGCACAACACCCAAAACCCAGAAAAATGAGGTTTAGACTAGTAACGAACCCAAAGTTAATTTTCTTTCAAGAGTTTGGGTCCCACAAATGAGTTCACAAGTATTAAGACCATGAAACTAAGATGACTCTAGTAAAATGATGTTTTTCCCATTACTGTTGCTAAAGATACCACCATCTCCACTGCACTGTAGTGCATGCGTGAAGATGGAGAGGATTACTGGAGTAAGACTGCTGCACAGGGGGTATGGTTTTGCCACAGCACTCTGATTACACCTCCTTTCCATGAGCAGAAGCCAAGTTTTGGAACTGTCTCTTGTGTTTGTGCTTTTCTCAGAAGTGAGACGTAGAAAGTACAGAGCCCACAAACAGGATCAAACAAGGATCCAATCCTCTCGTAGATCTGTCCCTTGGCCTATTCCATCCAAGAGGACCCAATCTACAGTTGCCTATCTCCAGCATCATGAAAGAAGCCAAACGTTTGGAAGACCAATGCTGGAACCAGAAAGGGAGATGCTGGAGAAGCAGCTTGCCCAAATTAAGAGACAACTAAAACTCCTCCCACACATGCAGTAGTTCTCCTTCCAGTCAGCCATGACTCTAGCTTTGCACTCAAATGCCGTACTCTTCCAGCATGCCCAGAGGTTACTGCTCATCTCATAGGACAGAGAATCCCCAAGTTATGACTAGATTTATAACAGCCAGAGTAGAATCACCTACAGTAACAAACAGGAAGCAGTGAAGAATGGATTATAGCTGATTTCCTCCTAAACTGAAGGGTCTGACTAGCACACAGAGACTGGGATTCATAGCCTGACATACATGATTGCACATGGGTCTTTCTGTTGCTTCTGGACTCCAAATAAATCAGCCCTCCATTTTTCCCTAAAATATTGGCAAAAGGTAGTAAGCTGGAGATTGTTACCATATTTTATGCAACAATACAATACACTTTATGCAACAATACAACTGGAGAAATACAGTGTTCCAGCAGCTTGCCAGAAAGTGGGACATAGGCAACAGCAGTACTGCCATATACAAGGTGGACAAGGATTCATCCCTGGTTCTAAGGGCAAGCAGAACCAAGCAGTTCCCACTCACCATGCTAGAGCTAAGCACCCTTCTTTGATTGTGCAAGAGCTCAGAAGTGGAATGATACCAAACAGAGCCGGGCTAAGCTAAGAATTAGGCAGCTGTCTAAGGCTTTAGCTCCTTTTCAGGCCCTTGCTGAATTTTCATTTCAAATGCACCAAAGAGTACTGCACCCTCTCCAGCCTGAAGCATTCAAACACAGTCCAAAAGAAAGTCCTGCAACAGCTTAGAGCCCTGGTCCTGACTCTGGGAGCTCTTACATAAAGTCACTGCACAACAAGTTGGACATATGGACATATAGCTACCCCAAGCACTGCGGGGACTAAAATCTAGTCTTTGGCTATCCCAGTGTTTTGCCTATTTCTTTAAGTTTTAAAGTAAGGAAGACTATTTTACTAAGTATCATCTCCCTTCCCCTTTCTTCTACTGCAGTTCCAAGCTCACTCTTTCTCACTGGGGAACACCTGATGGGGATCATGACAAGTCACCAACATTTTTGCCACCACACCTTTTTAATCTGGGCCACCCATGGTGATGAGATGAAGGGAAGCCATATGAAGAGTGCCTGAGGTCACCTGGCTTGCTCAGCCTGGAGGAGACTGAGGGGAGACCTCACTGCAGTCTGCAGCTTCCTCATGAGGGGAAGGGCAGGGGCAGGAAGTGATCTCTTCTCTCTGGTGAACAGGGAGGCATGAAGCTGTGTCAGGGGAGATTTAGGAAAAGGCTCTTCACCCACAGTATGGTTGGGCACTGGAACAGGCTCCCCAAGGAAGTGGTCACAGCCTGACAGAACTGAAGAAATGTTTGGATAACATGCTCTCAAGCACATGGTGTGATTCTTGGGGCACATTCCTGTGCAGGGCCGAGTTGATGGTCCTTGTGGTTCCCTTCCAACTCAGGATATTCTATTAATCTATGGGTCTATGAAAAGGCCTCCAAGTTGATGAAAACACCCTGGGAGCCCACTGCGCCCTGCCAAAGTTGACATCTCTCTCAGCAGCTGAGCCTGGAACAATTTTAACATTCTAAAAAGAGCAGGTTGTCTTACATATCCCTAAGAAATTAGTGACAGTTTATTTTCTCTGAATTCCCCAGCCAACATGCAACGAGACAAGAGTATATGATTAATTAGCTCCTAGCTGAAATCACCTCAGCTCAATAGTAAATACTATTTCATGCATACAAAGTCTTCCCAAACCCAGTAGGGTCAAGATGCCAAAACAAGAAGATGTCAGACTTTTTCAATACATTGGGATGATGATATCATCTATAGGATAGAATTGCAATTACCTAGTTTATTAGCACAGTATTGAAAAGCCTTAGATGACTTCCTGTTCTGCCTTAAAAAAAAAACCAAAACAAACAAATAAATCAAAACTGAGTTTGGTCTAGGTGAAAAAAGGAAAATGCATCACTTCTGGTGGTATTTGTGTCAGTCCATAATATGCTAACCCTCGATCAACACATCTAACCATGGTCAAAAATCCTACAAGTATGCCAGACAACAACAGACTCTACAAGCTTTCATGAAATATGGGCTGGGAGAGAGCTATATGCAAGATGTGATGAGAGCTGAGCACACAGTCAGGGTATTCAGCTTTTAATAGGTTTGTTGCTGCCTGGAGACAAATGTTGCCTCCAGCTTGCATCTGTCCAAAAAGCAAAAATATTAGCAGTGTTTAATAGAACCTTAAGCAATAATAAACCAAGACAGCAGAGTCCATTTTCCTAGCTAAATGAGCACAGGGAGGATTAGCCCACTAATCTTATCACACACTTCCACCTGGGCTATATTTTCTTGTCTCAATTTGTTTCTTCTGTACTTGTTTAAAAACTCATGTTTGGTTACTCCATTTCCAAACCCGTTGAACAGGGATGTCATTCCAGACAGGCTCTTTCCTGTATTCCACCAGCTGGCAAGGAACTGATAACAGCCTGCTTGGTAAAATTGTGGTGTTCAATCAGCAAAACCCATAATTTGAGCACATGTATCCCAAACTGTTTGACTATATGGCAAATTATGGAACAGCCCATGTATACTCCAACCCATCCCACAAGCTACTACCACACTATTGCAGTCAAGAGCTATACCCACAGGATTTTGTGATGGAGACTTTGTAGGCTGTATCACGCTTGCTTGGGCAAGCAGTGAAGATGTGCTTCTACTTTCTTGTCTCCCACAGAGAAAACCGTAATCTTAGGCACCACAGCCTTTGGGGGAAACAGTGGGATACAAGCAGTGCACAAAGAACCATGGCTGCTGAAACAAAACAAGAGCCACATAAGCCAGAACCGGAAAGGTAAAGGGGACATCCCATTCATGGGGCAGACAGGATACAGACACAGGAGGTCTTTTGAGAGTCTGTGCAATAGGGGTCAAAAACTGGCAGTACATAAAGATTGAAACCCAGTAACAGGATCCTGAAGAGACTCTCTGAAAAAAAAGGAGATATGAAAACAGCCTCAATACATGCAATGAGCTCTTTCTACTTCATCTGGAAAAGACAGGTGTGAATTGCACCTCCGGCAACATGGAAATCCATGCATGGACATATAGCTACCCAGTAATTGCAGAGCACTGAATTATACGCTCTCTTCCTTAGACCTACATTTTACACAGAAACAATATTATCTGTATCTGCTTTTTACAGTAACTGAGGCTCTTCAGGTGAGCAGACCCATTTCTTCCACTCAGCCTGAATAGAAAGGCAGCACCTCCAGCTCCAAGCCCCGGAGCTGCAGAGGAGGCAGCTGGAGCCTGGGAAGGCACTTTGGCAGGGCACCCCTGCATGAACACTCTGTGCTTTTTTCTCTCCCCCAGCATCTCCTACTCACTGTTGGCCAATATGGAATAGTAGGTTTGATGGACCTTTGTTCTGACCTACTGTGGATGATGGGATGCTACAATCTCAGTTAGAAGGCTTCCTGAACATGCAGCCTTACTGTGCACTTGGCACCTTTGACTGGTCTTAAAAGCTAGTAAGTATCACAACTATCACTCCTTACCTCTCCACCTCCCAAGAAGAGACTATTCCCTAATCCTACTATTTATTCCTGTATGCTGAAAAGAAAAAGCCACTGCTGTTTAAATTATTTACAGCAACACTGGTCACATATAAACAGATTGTATATCAACCACATATTAAGAACTTACAAAGTAGAAAGAAGTTTTATTCTACTTGCCATTTTTCTGGTAAAATAACATATTAATAAAAAAAGAATGAAATTAATACATTTTAAAATGCTATTTTTAATAAAGAAATCAAGAAATCCTACTGTAAAAGAAAACAACCTGAAAAGATCTATACATGTGTTTACTTTTTTCAGTACACAACACAAACAGTTCCAATCTCACGTGTAAATCGTATTTGTATTGCCTGTGTTTTTATAAGACACTACAATGAAGCTTCAGGAACATTATGTTTTTAGGTTGCTGAATTTATTGCCTTTTAGCCTCTTTAGTCCTGAAAATAGGTGAGATTAACACACTCTCCTTAGTATATTACACATTCACTTGTGCACAGACCATCCATCTGGTTTCAAGAGCCTGCAACAGCACGAGCTTATTAAAACTGTGAAGGTGCTAAGCTCTGCTAATATTAATTTCTGTGTGATAAAATCACTCCTGTTAAAGGAAAGTCTGGAATCTATATTATATTCAAATATATATTTCCAGGTCTTAATTTCATTCTAATGTGAAGAAGGGAAAAAAAATTATGCTTTGAACTGATATTTATCCAGCACATTTCCATAAAGAAACAGAGAGTCAGCCCTTACTAATCCTTGAAGAACTGACTTATTGTGAAGAAACAGAAATGATACTTTCCAGGTTTTTTCTTTTTCCTTAACTTTTCCAAACACATTATTCAGGGGAGGGGGGAAAAAAAAAGCAGCCCTATAACCTACTTCTTTTTTACATTTCATAGCAGCTACTATTGGCCATCTTTATGGCTGCAAATACTACGTTCATTGAGCAACACTGTCACCTATTCTGCACCTCAAATCAGTATTGGAAACCTCCCAAACACATGAATATGAAGGACAGAAACTATTCCCTGCACTCACAAGGTTTAGGTTTGCTCCTTGACCACCAGTGCCTTCACACACAGATGAGGTGGAGCTCAGCTCCTGTCAACAGGCCACTGCAGTCTGACAGCTGCTGCTGACTGAAATAAATGAATGTTTACACAACAAAATCTATCTCCAAGCTAAGCAAAAAAATCCACTAAAGTTGTGGGGTTTTATGGGCGAAAGGAAGTCTTTCTGTCTAAAAAACCAAAATAATTGCTTCAAACATAAAATTTGAATATCGCTCAATTTCTACTCAACATACTTTTTAGACCTTCTATTCTTTTAATTTTCAGGTTTGAAGCTAACACTAGATTTTCCAATTGTCTGTTTTGGGCTGGCTAATGAGTATCTCTACAAGTTACAGTCCAACGTGTCATGAACCCAAAATCTTGGTAGTTACTCCAGGAAGAGAACATTTTCATTCATTTTTCTGCATTAGTAGAAGATCAACAACATGAAGGCGGAATCTTATCTGACACTGATCTCTGCTCTCTGGTGACCAGTGATAAGAGTCAGGGAAATAGCCTGAAGCTGTGTCAGGGGAGATTTAGACTGGATATTAGGCAAAGGCTTTTCACCCAGAGGGTGGTTGAACCATGGAACAGACTCCACAGGGAAGTGGTCACAGCACCAAGGTTGACAGAGCTCAAGAAGCACTTGCACAATGCTCTCAGGCAGATGATGTGACTCTTGGGATGTCCTGCACAGGGCCAGGAATTGGACTTGATGATCCTTGGGGGTCCTTTCCAACTCAGCATGTTCTATGATTCTCTGATCCAGCCATGCAGGAAGCATACAATCTTTACTTAGCAAGAGCTGTTATTTGTTTGGGCCAATACCCTGAGCCAACACCCACGGAGTCTGGTAATGCTCAATTACAAAAGTCTCATGAGGTGAAAAGTCAATTTTAAATGTTTACTACCATGATGATCTTACACAGACTCGATAAATTTCAGAATATCTCTTCGTAATATATTTACTATCTGAAAGAGGTGTTAAGTTGCCTACTTCATCAAATATCAAAACACTTCAGAAACACTGGTGTTCAACTTAAAGATCAGTTTACCACCAAGGTGAGATCTGATGAGCTGTCGCTCTGTCTGCCTGAATCTCAAAAACTTTCAAGGACAGATGTTCCACAGCCATTCTAGCCAGCCTGTTCCCCTGTTGCATTCAATCGGACATCACTGCAATCCCACGGCCTTTTCACCAAAGCTGTTACTCAGCCAGTCCCTTCCCAGCAACACTTTAGTCCACCGGCAGATCTTCATACTCAAACTCTCTGAGGTTTCTGTTGTCCCAGTTCTCATGTTTATCAGGGTCCTTCTGGGCAAAATGTCTGCACTCTGACAAGATGGTAGGAATTTTGTCCCTAATGCTAAATTACACTTCTACACTCCTGCTGTCTGTCCTTACTTCTACTTTTGTATGTTCCCATTTTGTGTTTTAGTTTATTGAGAAGTTCTCCGCTTGGCCAAACAGGCCTCCTGCTACTGCGGAACGGTTCATTCCTGAGCTGCCATTAAGTTTTCTTCAAAAATTTTCAAGCTCTCCTGTGTACCTTACATCTTCATAGTTGTTATCCAAAGGATTCTACTTACCTATCTCCTGAATAAGTGAAAACTTGCAGTCCTCAAGTCCAGGATCCTAATTCTGCTGCTCACCTTCCCAGCCTTCCTCCAGATGTGCAACTCGGTCATGTTCCAGTCACTGAGATCCAGGCTGCCACCTGTGACCGAACTGGTCACAGCTCTCCCTTACTTGAAAGCAGCAGACGAAGCGAAGAGTCAACCCTGACTCTGGCATCTGTGTTACAAAATTTTTACCAACACAGCCTAGGAATTACCAAAGTGCAAGCACAACACCAGATTGCCCTCCTAGCTGATGTCTGCACGGCTGAAATCCCCCACGAGCATGAAAGCTCATGAGTAGGAGGTTACTGCTAGCTGTCAGTAAAAAGCGATATCCGCCAGCTCCTCTTAGTCACATGGTAACAGATGCCCACCACATCACCAGTGCTCCCTTTCAAATCTTCTGCAGCCAGAAGCTACTTTTGTGAAAAATTAGCTCAGAGTGTTTTAAAACTGTATGAAGATTTCTGAAGTACATTTTGCTCAGTGGAGAAAAACCAGACTATCTGTTCTAAACTGAGCTTAGATAACAAGTACATTAGTATAATTTCAATAATTTATTTCAACTAAAAAGCACCTACAACTGGAAATCAACAGAATTGTTTTTGAAACTTTACATTCACTGAAAAGTTATCCAAAATTGACAAAACAGCTTTAAAATTAGCTATGGCATTGCCTACAACTATCTTGAGTCCCTGAGTATGCCAAGCAGCTACAACTTCAATCCTATGCATAAAACTGGGCACACCTTGTAGAACACATCACCACATATTAGGCCTGTAACAGTTGTTTAACAGAAAAAATTAAATTTCAAACAACTGGTAAATATTAAAACTCAAACTATTTACTGATATCCAGTCATGGGCCAACAGTGAAGCCCTACAGAAGTTGACCTGTCTGACATTTCACCCCTTTGTTCCAGCTACATCAGCACGTCTAATAAAACACACTATTTTTTTTACCACGAACCTTTTCTTTTCTAAATGCTAGATTTGAAATAACCCAGGCATAACTCTGCAAACTTTCAGACAACTGGCTTTGAAAACTCCCATCTCCATTTGCTGCCTTCTAAGTTGTGCTGACGCAACAACTGTACATAAGGCCTCACCATAAATCAAATCCCTGGAATCATTTCAGTCACCGCAATGCAGCCCCCTAAGTACAACTACGGAGGCAATGAACAATTATAGGAATGTCATGAGAAAGAAGAAGGAATGAAGCATCTTAAATAGGTTTTGCCAATGAAAAAAAATATTGTCAGAACCACACTCACAGCTGTCAACATGTGAACTTCAACAAAGATAATGACACAGGTAAAATTGGAAAAGGCAATGTGCCAGCAAACATTTATACCCATCATCAACCAGTTCTTTAGTTGTTGGACAGTGACAAACCCAGAAAAAAAACCACTTACAAACACACAGTCAAATTTATAGTCTTCTTTCAGATTATCAGTTTTTACCACAATCATTTAGATCCTGTACACTGCTGATTAACATGATAGGATTCTGAAGAGTGACAGTTTTTACAAGTGACTGTGTTTTACTCAGCAGATACACTTGTATGTACTATTGAGATCTTTTAGGCTTTAAACACAAGTTTAATTAGGAACTGGAATTGACCAAAAATTTCATATATGGAAAGCAGAGGAAGTGACCCTGAACAGGCAGTGCTGCAGGAAACAGCAAATGTAGCTAGTATATATTTTGGTCCACACAAGTGACAAAGCATAAGTTATTTTATGTACACTGAGCAGCAGAGCACACGAGAGACCTTCCTTTGCCTGTACTATCTGACTGGCGATGGCTTTTATTTTTCCAGCTCTTCAGTTTACATCTAATTCAGAATTTGTTCCCTCTAACCCCTTAAAGCAACTCCAATATTGTGTATTCTGTCAGCTTTTAAAAAAATATTCATACTATGTACAGATTAAAATAATTAAATAACCGTGAACTGAGTTATGTAGAACTTCACTTTGTTCAGCTCATACTGCATTTAAAATAATTCATCACAAGTAACTCTACAGTCTACAAAAACTTGATACTTTTCAGTCTTTTAGAAGGAAAAATGAAACCTGCATTAAAAATTATTCTGACAGTCAGCCTTCTAAAACATTTGCTACTATAAATTGTTTCCCTCATTAATTAAATTGTGCAAACCTAAACCCTTCCTTCATATTCCCATTACCCTTTTGTCATGGAGTTTCTTTCACTTTGAGACTTCTCTTAAGCTTTACCACTTGATAGCTTTAGCGATTCCTCCACAGCCCCCAGTGAACCAGCAAGTCATATTCACTTTGCAAAGACTGAGCCGAAATGCTAAGCACGGCTTCTTCATACGTAACAGCACAAGATCAGGCAACACTTTCTCCCTTACACTTAAAAGGTACCAGGACAGACAGTAAATCTGACCTGGCAGGGATGTCACATCCAAATTACTGGGTACACAACAGTTTGCTGTTTAGTTGACTCTTAACAGCTTCCAGCCTTTTAAGACACATGCAACCTCAACACCGCTTACAACAAGAATTGTAATTACAGCAGCTGCACAGAAATAGCAAAAACACATATGGTACAAAAAATTTCAGATCATCCTTCATAACTTCAGTATCCACAAAGAAATGCTAGGGTCTGCAAGAGGACATGTAAACATATTAAAAATTCATTTAAAAAACACCCACAAAACAAAACACAAAAAACCCCAGTATGCTTAATATCAAGGTCCCAAATTCACAGAAACACAGGAAGCACTATAAAGAATACGATGCCTCAGGTGTCAGGAGGGCAAATATCCCTAATATTATCTACAAGATTCTCTAGAGCTTTGAGACTTAAATCGTTCTACCAAAACTCTTACCAGCATTGATTGTAACTGGGAATACTCCTATTATTCACATACATACAGAGTGTATTCACAAACATTGCTGAGTTAAACTCAGTTGCATTCCATAGCACATTTAAAGTGATGAAATACTTCCAGCAATGCTGCATTTGCTACCGTTTTAGGCTGCTAAATTTCTTTTTGTTCTAAGGGTTACTCATTTCTACAAAGGGCTGAAAAGGGCTGAGCTACCTTCTTCAGGTGTTTTACTTGACACACTTCATTGTTAACTTGTTCACTTTCACTCTAATTTGTTTGATGCTAAATAACTCCAGTCTTTTTAGTACTTTGCACAAATAAAATATTATCTATTCACATATTCTTGAAGGAAATTTCTAGCTATCCATTCCTCAAAGACTTCCTTCTTGAGTAACTTTTCAGAAACTAAACAAGAAATGAACTGATCAACTAACAAACAGATTAAAACATATTAAAATGGAGAGAAATAGGATTAAAGGGGTGTAATTAAGAGCTTGAGCAAATACTCCACCATCAGAATCACTTGCAAATCACTACTCATCACTCACTCTGTACTTAGGAGCTTTGTTGCTTTTGGCATTCATCCTGAAAAGCGTCAGTTGCCACAGGCATGTCACCCTTTCCAAACGCCACTTCTGCTCGGCACAGACCCGTCACCTGTCTCAAAGGTCATCAGAGGATATTCCAGGGCGGTTTAGGTCATCCTTCATGCCATCTGCTGGCTCAAGGGCAACCCTTTATCTCATTACCATATGCTGCCGGCACACTCAGACATGCACCAGCCTTGGCAGCCCCTGACAAACACTGAGGCACTGCCTCAGCAGAAAGAGGAAGCCACGTGATGCAGGAACAGAAAGCATGGGAAGAGGTGACAGACGCTCTGCAGAGCGCAGTGGTTCTCACAGGCACAGGCTGCAGGGCCGCCCCTTGCTTCACTGTGGGTGAAGCACTTGGACCAGAAGCTATCACGAGCCACAGTAAGCATCCCTGCAAGCCTGTGACTGTCCCTGCTCTTTCCCCTCACGCCAGGCTGGAGAAGGACTCTGAGATCAGTGAGTCCAACCTATGACCAAACACCACCATGTCAACTAGACCATGGCACCAAGTGCCACATCCAGTCATTCCTTGAACACCTTCAGGAATGGTGACTCCACCACCTCCCTGGGAAGTCCATTCCAATACTTACTCACCCCTTCTGTGACGAAATCCTTCCTAAAGTCCAACCTAAACCTCCCCTGGTGCAGCTTGAGGCTATGCCCTCTTATCCTGTCACTTGTTACCTGGGAGAAGAGACCGACCACCCTCCTTTCAGGGAGCTGTTGAGTGATAAGGTCCCCCCCTGAGCCTCCTTTTCTCCAGGCTGAGCAGCCCCAGCACCCTCAGACGCTCCTCACGGGACCTACACTCCAGACCCTTCGCCAGCTCCGCTGCCCTTCTCCGGACGCCCCGCACTCACAAGCATGAGACACAGGGGCAGCAGCACAGCCTAGACAAGCCCGCAGCCCAAAAGGCGGTACCTGCCTGCCGGCCTCCCCACGGCCCGGTGACAGCGCTGGGGGCTGTGGCCGGGGCACGGGCAGCCGGGGGAGGCTGCGGGGGCCGAGACACCTGGGGGCCCGAGGTGGGTTACCTGAGCTGCGCAGCGCCCTGACTTCGGAGCGGCCGCACCGCGCCGCGGCCGCGCCGCCGCCCACCACCTGCCGCAGGAGCAGGCGGACCCTGCGCGCAGCGGGACCCCCGGCCCCGCCGCCCAGGCACAGCACCCGCGACGGCATGGAGACCGCGGGGAGACCGGGAGAGCCAGGGCAGAGNGCAGGAGCAGGCGGCCCCTGCGCGCAGCGGGACCCCCGGCCCCGCCGCCCAGGCACAGCACCCGCGACGGCATGGAGACCGCGGGGAGACCGGGAGAGCCAGGGCAGAGACAGGGAGCGCCGGGGCCGGGCCGAGCGCGGGGGAAGGGAAGCGCCGCCGCACAAAGTCCCGCCGGAAACCAGGGCCGGGCGGGCGCGGGCCGGTGCCGCCGGGTGCGGGGACCTGCCGGAGCGGGGCCGTGGCCCCACACCCCGGGGCGTTCCATGGGAAGGTTGGGGGGTCAACTGCGAGGACAGCGTGTTTTCTTTTTATATGAGGGAGGCTGAACTCCACAGCTGGAAACGTTTGAAACAGCCCGGAGAGCCAGGCGCGGGCAGCGGTGCTGCGGTTAGATTGGTGCGCCGAAGGTATTTCCTACCTCTGATCTCCCAAATGCTGTTGCGTTCATGGGCCCTCCTGCCCCAGTGCCGCCCCTCGCCTGCCTTCTCGAGATTCAGTCATTTCGTACTTCAGGAGGAATTTCAGCTACTCCGGAGTGACGTTTGGCTTAGATGTGAGATTTTTGTAAAAGGTCATGTTGCAGAAATAGATTTCAAAACTGGCTTATTCCAGCTAAAGGTAATGCTCTTGGATTTATGTAAAAGCTCAGGAGTAAAATTTAGAATAATTTGTGAAAGGCTGAAGCTTTCCCGATAACTAAACCTAATTCCAAAGAAAATCCAGTTGGGACTTGTATCTCAGCACCAGTAGAAGGACAGTGAGGGACCTTTGTGGAAGTAGAAGCCGGAGTGAAGCCACCACCTTTATCAGCTGTACTTCAGGTTTTGGGTGTCTCATCCAGGAGGATTTTGCTCCCGTAAATCTCCCATTTCCTGCACGTTTGCAGTATTGAACAATTATCCCAAAGGAAAATCATTAAAGTGGGAGCTAAGCATCAGTTTAAACACGGACAACCTAGACTTCTAAGCCCCCATAGGTTATTACGAACTATGAATGTTGGTCTCGTTTCTGCAGCTCTGTATTAGGTGCATTAAACATTTACGTGAGGTGAGATTTCATGATCTTCAGCATTTCCCGTTGGCTAGAGTGTTAGTTGGGTATAATTTCTATTCTTAGTACCTAATATAGGTCTGTGAACCTGTTTTCTGGGTCTAAGGCAGGATAAACTAAATTGAAACATCCTTTTATGGATATTGCCCTAATTTCTTGTAAGCTGAAGATCACAGATGCTGGAGGCTAAAGATAGGGTAAGTAACAGCAAGGTCTGCTGGAACAGACTAGAAGGCCAGTGAGGCAAAATAGCAATGGAATGGTTTACAAATGTATTTTAGCAATCTGGGATGTTAAATTAGAAGACTACATTATTCTTCTTTGTCATAGCTATATATTAAAAAAAAAAAGTAATAAACAGCAACAGATAAAAAAGCGATTAAATGCATCACCTGAATGCTGAATAGGTTTATGCTATGCTGAAAATAAGGAGACATTTCAGTTTTGTACAGATTCACAGGAATTTCACACTGTGAATGTACAAAGCCTCCTTTTACCTCTGTGTGTGTGTATGTATATACATACACCTGTCAAGCTAAATGCTTTAAATTTCAGCCCTGAGTCATGCATCTATAAAATGTTTTGCTTTTTAAAGCATTGTCTTAAAATTCTAAATTAATCAACTTTTCCAAAACTTCAAATTCAGCCTGGAGTTCAGCCTCCAACTTTCCATCTGCAGCAAGAGAAAACTATACATAGTGATTTTCAAACTGGTGCTGTGAAAGATATAATGGAAACATTGTTATCTCTGTGCATAATCACAGATATGGTAATTTTGTTGCATATATACATGTATACACAAACATTTAGATGCACAACTTCAGTGTTGCACTGCTTTTAGGCTATACTCTCGCTCCTGACAGCACTCAAAATTTGATACAATAGCATGAATGTATAGAATCAAGCTTTCTCTTGCATACGTGTGAAATTTTATCTGGCAGTGCAATATTAAATTATTGCTTGAGTATGGCATCCACCTCACTTGCTAATCGTAACTGATGCATATAGGCTTTACATATCTGGTACTCGCTCAATCCTGTCTGTGTAAAGCATGATTCTGTCAGTGGTTGGGTGCTGTCATGAAGTAGAAGGATTTAGCAGTTTGCATGTGGTGTGTTTGTGAAGGCTTTCAGCAAGATATACAACACTGGTAACAAACAGCAATTTCATGTTTTCATTCCCTGACTTAACAGCACTCTTGTTTGGAATGTCAAGTTTCTTAACAAAAATATTTTTCCTTTGATTAAACAGAAAAGAACTTATTCCAGAGAGTGAGAGCTCTTAAAAGCATCCCTCTGAGCTGACAGTTTCCAGACTATTCCCTCTAGTAGCTGTCAAGTACTTTGCTGTGTAGCTCTAGCTGCAAGACTAAATTAGACACAGGTGCAGACTGTAAAGAACAATGCATCATCTCTGCCTGGTTGCAGTTGGTTCTCCTGCACAAGAACAGAGAAGACAGCTGAGATGAAATCCTGGCTTCATCTGAACTTCATAGGAAATCTCCCACTGAATGCACTGAGGTCTGAGTTTTACTGAAATGGTCTGGCTGAACTACAGTAATAGGAGTAAGTTGGTCTTCATTTACTGCTAAAGCTTTGTCTAGAGGGTAGATTTAACATTAAACTCCTTTGAAACTGTGTCCAGAGAATGTGAAGAAACAAAAAAGGGAAGTCTCTTAGAATTCATACAATTCTCTAGTGGTGTGGGTTCCATCTGGTGATACTAGCAGAGAAAGTCAAGTCATTGATGCAGGCCTTGCTTACCATTAATCTTCCTGAGATCAAGAGGTTACTTCTATATCATTTCTTTTCAGTTAGGCAAAATTAGTTTCCTTGGAATAAAACTTAGAGTTGTTTTCCCAAATTAGCTGTAGCCACTGATGTCTTGCTTTAGATAGTAGATGTAGGGAGAGTCAGACTTCATTTCTTCTGTTATGTGTACCAATTTTGAACAAATGTAAGTACTGATTTCCATGGAGCCACTCTAATTCACTATAATGAGTCCTTGTAATACCAGAAGGTGCTTCTCTTGTATGAAATTGATTTATATTTCTTGTATGAAATATAAATCAAATAAAAATGGAAAGGCACAGCTGTTTCTTTGTTGACTTGAATCCTAAATTTGTCCCCTGTTTCAATCCAAGTTGATATAAAAAAAGAAATGGATCCACCAATAGGATACAAAAGTTCTAATGTAAACTGTCTTACCTCCTAGTTCTTGCTAAACTGACTTTCATTCATTATGTCTTTCTTTGTATCTCATGGTTATTAGAATAGCCACCTCTTTCCTCTGCACTGTTATAAAATAAGCGAGAGTCAGTGCTAGATTTTGTTCTACAAATGGTGCTTATAATAGATTTCCCACCCCAGAATGTATAATTACTGCCTTTTTAGTTAAGGATTGAAAGATTTTTGCTATCTGTTTGTATGACAACTTCCTTCTGGAAATTAAAATCCACTCTATTAAAACCCACTCCATTAGCTTTCTTAGTATCTGTTCAGACCCCTCTGTCTCTGAGTTTTTCTGTGCTGTTTGCACTGTTACACTGAACTAAAACAGTGAGTAAGGATAAAGTCATTATTGATTTTTTTAAGAAATAATGACATTGAGGTAAGGAGGTTCTTGTCACCTGATTGCTGAGTGGAAAGTTGACCTAATAGCCTCTGGCTACTTGGAAGTACATTTCTTGAAGATCAGTATTACAGCCAGAAAGCCTGAACGCAGAACACAGAAGGTAAGAGAAACAAGTACTCTGCTGAGTGGTACTGCACATTTGAATATGTGTTACGGTATAAATGCTTAGAGAGTATAAAGGCCATGAGTGATGGCATCTGTAATTTCTTATGCCAAACTCCATCTGTTTTCAGTAGTTTGTTACTCCACCATTCTTTAATAATTTGGGCAGAAATTTCTCATGCTGAATTTCTGCCGCAGGCAGAACACTTCTTTTGAAAACTTGAACAAAAATAGCTTAGCCACTTTTCAAAAAAGAAATGAGAATGTTTTACTCAGGAGCAGCTATAACCCTTATGTGACTGGGAAGGTTGCATGGCTGAGCAGCCACATCACATGAAGGAAATGCTTCCTGCTTTCCCTGGTGTCACTGGAGAGCGCAGGGGAGAATAAAGAAGGTTAAAACCTATGTCCTGCCTGATAAATTTGCATCTGGTTTTACCCACATGAGAACAGTTCTAAAATTAGGAACTTCACCGTACATGAGCTTTAGATCAAGGAGTAGAGTTCTGCTAAGAAAGTCATTCTGGTTTCAGAAAGATGCTTTTTGATTACACCTTTTTTAATTTTTTTTGTGGGTGTGAATTATGAGCTTCTGAAAACTGAGGAAATATATAATAGTTTAACAGCTAGGTCGACATACTCTGTTTATATGAAGAATGACCTACAGTAAGACTGCACTGGTTGAGCCAGACTTTCCCCTCTCATTTCTCTTTCATGGCCCGAGAGTACTACAAAGACACTCTCTGATGTACTTTCAGTGCTTCTTCAGAGCAGAGGGATTAGGAGCCAAGCCTAAAGGGACAGTTAGAAAATGGTGAATTAAGCACAAGAAACCCAAAGCGGAAGAGGGCAGGGGAGCATGAAAACATTAGATGGATGTAGGGTGAGAGTAAAAAGTTATCACAGAATAAGCTAAGTTGGAAAGGACCTGCAAGGATTATTGAGTCCAGCTACCTGCCCTGCACAGCACCATCCCCAGGAGTCACACCATGTGCCTGAGAGCATTGTCCAAACGCTTCTTGAACTCTGTCAGGCTGGTGCTGTGACCACTGCCCTGGGGAGCCTGTTCCAGCATCCAACCACCCTCTGGGTGAAGAACCTTTTTCTAATATTCAATCTAAACCTTCCCTGACATAACTTCAGGCCATTCCCTCGGGTCCTGTCAGTGGTCACCACAGAGAGGAGATCGGTGCCTGCCGCTCCTCTTCCCCTCACAAGGAAGTTGTAGCTGCAATGAGGTCTCTCCTCAGTCTCCTCTTCTCCAGGCTGAACAGACCAAGTGACCTCAGCTGCTCCTCACATGGCTTCCCCTCCAGACTCTTCACCATTGTTATTGCCCTCCTTTGGACACTCTCTAACAGCTTAATGTCTTTCTTACATTGTGGCACCCAAGAGTGCCCCCAGCACTCGAGGTGAGGCAGCCCCAGTGCAGAGCAGAGTGGGACAATCCCCTCCCTTGCTCAGCTGGTGATGCTGTGCCTGATGCCCCCCAGGACACGGTTGCCTTCCTGGCTGTCAGGGCACTGCTGATTCATGTTCAACTTGCCATCGACCAGGACCCCCAGGTCTCTTTCTGCAGCGCTGCTTTTCAGCCTCTCATTCCCCAGTCTGTCCATACATCCAGAGCTGCCCCATCCCAGGTGCAGAATCTGGCACTTTCCCTCGTTGAACTTCATATGGTCGGTGATTGCCCAGTCCCCTAATTTGTCAAGGTCTTCTCTGTAGGGCCTCCCTGTCCTCAAGGGAGTCAACAGCTCTTCCCAGTTTTGTATCATCTATGAACTTGGTTAGTATCCCTTCCAGTCCTGGATCCAAGTAATTAATGAAGACGTTGAAGAGCACAGGGCCGAGGATGGAGCCTGTGGAACCCCACTAGTGACAGGTCACCACTCTGATGTCACCCCACTCACTACAACCCTCTGTGCCCAACCTGTGAGCCAGTTGCTTGCCCATCACATGAGGTGTTCATCCAGCTGTGTGCTGGACATTTTATCCAGCAGGATCCTGTGAGAGACTGTAGTATTGTAGTATGTAGAAGTATTAAAAGCTTTACTGAAATCCGAAAAGATTACATCAACTGGCTTCCCTTGATCAACCAGGTGAGTTACCTTGGTATAAAAGGAAATTAGATTTGTTAAATGGGACTTTCCTCTCATGAAGCTATGCTGGCTGTGGCCAATAACCACATTGTCTTTCAGGTGTTTTTCAATAGTAACGAAGGATGAGGTTAAGACAGAGGCTGAAAGGACCATGACCACTGTGTTTTACATCTCCTGAGCACCACTGGAACCCCCAGTATTCTTCTGCTGACAAAAATGGTTGTGAAATCCACTGAAAATATACTGAACTGGTTCACTCATGCTGTTTTTCTGAGTGGTAGGCGCATCTCTGCTGTCCTGATGATGCATTACTTGGACTTTGAGGCAGGAGGGTTTATTTTATTTCTGTAATTGCTATTTTTTTTAACTCTAGAAAAACTAAAAATGCTACAGTAAGCTTATATAGCAGTTTAGTGATTTCAGAACTGCATGAAGTCAAATGTTCCGGAATTAAATACCAAAATGGTATTGTTATGTGAAATATAACAATATTGTTGATATATAACAATATGTATGAAATATAACTATGTTGTTATCATTGCTGTTGATACAAAATTTTCTTACAGATTTAGTAAGGTGACAAGACACTGGGATTTCATTGGCTTCACAGATATTCATAGATTGATGAAGCCTAGCATGCATTGACAATGCCCACATATGAGCTAATGGATTTAGGGAATACATAGCATAGTGTTAACACTTCAGGTGTTTACAATTCAGCAAAGAAAATGACCCCTTCGAGAAGAGAGAGACAGAAAATCCACACGTTGAGATCCTGCTGCTGTCTCACTTCCTGAAGAGGACAGCACCTGGATAGTGACTACTTCAATCTGAGGAACTCAGGAATGTGTGTTTTAGAATTATAGACTAATTTAGGTTGGAAAAGACCTTTAAGATCGAGTCTATCTGTTAAGCCAGCACTGCCAAGTCTAGCATTAACCCATGTCCCTAAGCACCACACCTACATGTCTTGAATACCTCTACCTTGATGGACAGCTTGTTCCAATGCTTGACAGCTCTTTCTGGAAGAAATTTTTTCTAATATCCAAACGAAATCTCTGCTGGCACAACCTGAGGTTATTTCCTCTTGTCTTATCACTGGTTACTTGGGAGAAGAGTCCAATGCCTACCTGGCTACAGCCTCCTCTCAGGCAGTTGTAAAGAGCAATAAGGTCTCTCCTGAGCTTCCTTTTCTCCGGGCTGAACAATCCCATATTCCTCAGCTGCTCCTCATAAGCCTTGTGCTCCAGACCCTGCACCAGCTTTGTTGCCCTTCTCTGGACACGCTCCAGCACCTCAATGTCCTTCTTGTAGTGAGATGCCCAAAGCTGCACACAGGATTCAAGGTGCAGCTTCACTAGTGCTGAGTACAAGGGACAATCACTGCCCTGGTCCTGCTGGCCACACTATTGCTGATACACATTAATCATCAATATAGGGTATCAGCTCACTTGTGTCTTACTTGATTTATCTGTACTTGCATCAAACATATGTTCACTGGCACTGGTGTCTTTCCTGCGTCCTTCATGGCTGTTGTGATCCTCTAAAACAAATCTGGTATCCTCGTCACCCACCTCAACACTGATGTAAAATATCTGCCAAATAAACTTCACTGGTTTGTATTTAGTGTTTTGCTTTATAACTGGGGCGTTACACAATTGTACACAAAGCTGGTTAGTAGAATGGACAGGTAGTGTCTAGGTAAAACACACTAGTTCCTGCCCAGTCTTATGTGCCTATATTCTAAAGCTTTTCCAGATGGAGCTCACAGCTCAAAGGCTGCCACAAAATGTTAGTAGAGCTGTTAGTACATTAAGAGCTAAGCAAAATCTGATCAAAGATTATCTGAAATTTATCCCTTTTCATGTTGAAATGTTAGGTTTCCTTTTTCCTTAAGTTATAAACAACTAGGCTTTTCCTAATGATTATGTCTCCATGGACTGCCTTTTGCTGTTTACAGAAGATTGCACAGAATAACCTCTGAAGTGTCACTAGTGGCACATGCCATTGACCCAACATCATCAGTAAAATTCCAGATTTCCTGAAGACAGGATTAATGTTGCTCCCCTATAATTCAGTGTCATCCCTGTGAAGCACAGGCTGATTCCATGTATCACAGAAGTTATTTAAGTTTCAATAAACTCTGAGGCAAACTCACAAGGTCATGTTTGCTGTTAATGAATACAGCTTTACCATACTCTAGCTGCAGAATTACAACATTAGTGCAGTAGAGCCTGAGGCCTTTCATGGGGTTTACACATTCCCAAAAGGTGAAAATACTTATTGCTTCATTTCTGAACCTTTGACCTCTCTGTAGGCATTACTTTTATGTAAAATTGTCAACACATCTGGCTGGCCTCAGCGCAGAGCTGTGAGTGACACCCGGTGAAAAATTTAGCTCAGAATGAAAGCTAAGGTGAGCACCCAGCTGTTCCATTTAGACATTAATATCCTAAGTCCTTGCTTAAGGGAGCTGCCAGTGAATTCCCTGCTGGCATATGTTCTGGGTCCATCTAACAGGAGAGTTCACAGTCAGCAGCCTGACCCCTCAACCTTGTCAATGTAAATAAAACACACAAAATTGTGCCTTCTGTGCTGTCATCTGTGGGAAGAGTCATTGTGGCCCACATGTCACGACTGCATTAGCATTATGTGAACACTGAATGAAAACTTTCACAGGCTATACATGCACGAATATGCAGATTTAAAATAGCTCTAAATGACCTGGTCTGAGATTTGAAATCCCACAGAGTTGTATTAATATAATCTCTTGTGTTTAATATAAATTAGAATGAATGAGATTACTTTTTTCTGGGAATTTTAAACTGAAAATTGATTAAATCTGTTTTTAAAGAATGGCCTAAAAAATTGGTAAGAAATTAAAACAAAGAAAAAGCCAAACCAGCTGTCATGAGGCCATGATAGGATTTTCTTTCTAAAAGAAAAGACCTTGAAAACATTTGTCATTCATCTCTCATAAAGTCCACACCTGAAGTGAAGTATGATCTTTACTTTCTCAGGACAAGACTATTTAACACAGGTCCTCCGGGGAAACTCCAACTTCACTGGAATTCTCTTAGTGTTTTCAATACAGCAGCATGGTCTTTTACACAATAGGCAAAGACAAAGCTTATACAATCTGATTGTTGTTTCGGCTCCTTGTTTTACTTCTCCATTACGTTCAGATGAAGCAGTTCAAATTGAAAATTAGAAACATTAACTGCATGAACCAAGAATAGATTCCAAAAGAAGAGGCAGGATACAAACAAAAACATCCTTCTTTTTAGGTCAACCAGAATTTCAGTGTGTGTGAGTATGAAACTTACTTTTACTTGTTCTCTTTGATGTACTGTAGCTGGCTATATAATTTTATCAGACGGTCTGTCTGGGAAGATCCAATTTTATGACAAGTGAAAGAAATGTGAAAAGGGCAATTATGAGGAGATTAAACTAATGCAGTACCTGGTTAGCTCATACATTAGGAGGTGGATTTTTTTTTTCCTTTCTTTTACAAGTGGCTGTATGGTAAAACAAACACTTTTAAAGTCCACAATGGAGACTCTGAAATAAGAAAAGACCTCAAATTCCTCTGAATGTATTTTCAGAATTGAAATATATCTGTCTGAGTTGGACTGAGTAACCCAACCCATCTCGACTTTCACTTGCTGTCCTCAGCAATGGTCTTTTGCTGTCCTAATATCTTAAATGGATTGATGTTCTAAGAATGCTTAAATGGGATTGTGGAGCTTCTGTTTACATTAGGGACAATAGTGTAAACAGATTTTGTCTTCATTGACAAATTTTCTCCCAGTGTTCATTGCTGGTTTTGTTTGAAGGTCAGTTGAAGGACGTCTTAAAGGCCTTGCCTCCATTTCTACTTTTATTTCCTTACTTCATAGTATGCTGAAGTAGTTCAAGAGCAGTGCAAAGCATGTCAGATGCAGTTTTGTCTTCAAAATCTCAGAATTTAGGGCTTAACCCAGTTTGCATGCAATTAGTCAGTCATACTTTGATTTCAAAGAATAAGTGCAGTTATTCAAGTGGGTAGGCGTTAGCAGAATCGGTCCAAGCAGAACAATATATAAGTTCACGGGAGAACGGATTTTTTTTGTTAAAACTTAAGAGTGCTTTGGCTGTGTTTTCTGTTGCACAAAGAGTGGCTGACAATCTAATTACCATTATGTCCTGTGCTATGGAAGCAGGTAGTACAGTAGGTAAGGAAGGGAAGGTACTAATGCCTCTTACACAATTTGTCAATCTAGATCAACCCCTAAAATCCCTTCCCAAGCAGACATAAAAAGGGGAGTGGGGATGGGTATGAGCTCCTCCCTCCACTCTCTAAGCTGGTGCAAGATGAATCAGCTCAGTGCCATGTGAGGGTACAGGCCCAAGTTGAAGTGTGGTGGCTTAATATCTCAGTATGCAGGAACTTGTCAGTGAGATTTATTGCCATTGTTCTTAATTATTATTCCCATAAGTATTAGAGCGGACTTGAAGAAGGGAAGGTGGGAGTCCACTGAGCAGGGAACAAATAAACCTGGGAGCAACTTCACAAGCAGTTTTGGAGCTCAGCTCACACCACTTATCTAACTTCAGATTTAATTGTGCAGCTAATTGTTTAATTACAACAGAATCTATGTTATGTCCTACTTGAACAGCAGTGCTCTCTGGGATGAGCACAAAAGGCAAGAAAATCAACAGTATAAGTTGAATGTATTCACCAGAAAAAACTTCAGCTCTGGAAGAGTTGTGCCCCTTCAGACATAGCAGTACCAGTGGTCATGAGATTTTCCTCCTTCAGATCCACTTTTGTAAACCTGTATTTTCTTTGCCTATAGAATACAGCAGTCACAAAGATGTTTGGCAGCCTGTGCTAATACTAATAATATTCAGCAGCAGTTCAGCTATCAGTTCTTATTGCCTTCTTCCATTCCCACATTCTCTTTGCTGAGTCCACTTTTTTAGCTGCTGTACCTTTTGTAGTGTAAGATCTTTGCAGCTGGAAATAAGCCTTTTTGCTGTGGTTTATGGGTGTCAAACACACAAGGGCTCTGGTCCATCACAGAAACAGTAAGATCATAATGCAGATGGTACAAATAAACCCAAGACCGATTCTATGTTTGCTATAATTAAATATATTCTTCCCCAAACTACATATGGATCCTTTGAAAAATAAGACTAGGCCATATTATCTCATATGCATCAAAAAATAGAATATATCTATGTTGCTGAAAGATGATACTTGCTGGAGGCTTAGACAAGGAATTCCATATTTGTGACATGATTTAACTGTGCCTAGCTTTATTTTGTTTCACCAGGTCCTAATTTAGGCCACTTAAAAGGCTGCTTTACATAGGCCTCTACTGATCCAGTCCCTGAACTCATCTACAAGACAGAAGAATGACCAAAAAGCAATACAGTATAATTGTATTTTTTTTAGATGAGAAGAGGTTTGAGAATACTTTGCATGAGTTGTAGCCCAGACAGCTGATACCTGGGGCAATAGGAACAAATAAAATCTTAAAAGATGCAGTCATCAGGAATGAAATAGAGTCATTGCTGTGTATAGATTATTCAATTATAATAATAACATTGTAGCCACACACTACCAGTGATGGAAAAATTAAAAATTGACAATAAAGTATCTGCTGACACACAAAGGGGGTGATCCACTAGAGGGAGACAAACTGAAGAAACTATTGCACTTGAAATTACCAAAGAAATTATAGGGAACAAATGGGAAAACTGTTTAGACAACTAAACATAGTGAACATTTTTTTCCTGCATGTGTGTGTAAGTAAATCAGCATTCTTACTTCTCTTACTCCCTCATCAGGATCAGGAAATACAGGATTTAATTTTAATTTCTTGCTAAGTGTGTTAGCTCAGGCAAAAGGTTGCCAATAAAAATATGGCATCTCTATTTCACAAACCCTACTGCTTGGTTCTGTAAAGATTTCTCATTATTAACAAGTCCATGGGAAAGAGCCACCATGTAGATTCTTTCTGTTTCTTGACGGAAGAAATGTGTAGTGCAAAATATGTTTAACGATAGAAGTGTTTCAGATTGCTTTTATACCTCTCAGGGTTTATAAACAATTATTTAGCAATCTTTTAATTCAACAGGTTGATCAACATATAAAGTCCTCCTGACAAGTAGGTCAAATAAAGGATTTTAGTACAAGACTGACCAACAAACACATAAGGTTGTTCAGTCCCACTTTTTGTGGTGGATTGTCCTTGGCCAAGTGCCAATGCCAACACAGATACTTGTTTATTCCCTGTGTCATGCGAGAGGGGAATAACTGAGCAGCTCTGTAGGTGTTCAGGTGTTGTCTGGGGTTCTCTCACAAGAGTCCTCCCAGATCCAGTGCAAAAGTCTTCCTCATCTCAACAAGGTATTGATGCTTTATGTGGTGACAGTGCATATCCTGGGTTGCCTAGTATTGCTCTAACCTGAGCGAATAGAAACGTCACCAAAGTTTGAGCAGCCAACAGAAGGTCCACCTTATATTCAGAGAAAAAAATGGACAGCCTGAAAGGACACTTGTTCTTAACCTAAGGCAGGTATCTGTTCAGATTAATTGTTACTTTCAAACATCTGTTTCCTTCCAATGGGAACTTTGCCTCACTAGCTCAGGTCAAATGAGTTACTTTAGACACCCAAAGGCAGGTGAGGCGAAGCCGACTAACTTCTTCCATCTTTGTCTGATTTGAATTGCTCTTTTTTGAAACCTCTTCAGTTGTGACAATAGACATGCCCTGTATTCTAGTTCCTCTTTATCCTAGAATTAAAGATTATCCCCTACTTTTGCTTTTATGTTCTCAGTATTTTTTTCTGTGTTCTGACACTATTTTTAATAATACATACTACTTTCTTCAGTAGCAGTTATTATGTATATTAGTTGTAGCCTGCTGTACTGGTTAAGCTGTAGGCTGAGCAGGCCCAGCAAATGAAAAAAAGCTGAAAATTTATCTGTGACCTCAGCTAAATTTTCTCATGCTTCTATGCTTACTTCCCCATTTCATAGCTTCTATGCTTACTTCCCCATTTCATAGTTAATCACCATATGGTAGCTCAAGGTATTTAAACTCCTGTCTCTTTGCTGAAGAAAAGGTTGTTTTTTGTTGAGGAGCAGAAGGAAAATTTTTCCTTATCTGTCTGTCAGGACAAGGTACAGATATTGTCCCACTTCTACCCAAAGAAATCTAATAGAAATGTGTCTCATTGTATGTAACTTTTAGAGCATTTATTTTCTTTGGGGTTTTTGGTACAACTGGAAGCCCTCAATTTTGAAGAAATGGAACTTTGCTCAGGAGGAGTTCAGCAAGACTATTGCATGGCTAAATATGCCCTCCTATACTTTATATCCTTCCTTCCTTCCTTCCTTCCTTCCTTCCTTCCTTCCTCCCCCCCTC
>VZTI01003755.1:1465004-1486558 GCA_013397865.1 Struthidea cinerea | reverse complement strand
TTCATTTGTTTCTTCCTTCCTTCCTTCCTTCCTTCCTTCCTTCCTTCCTTCCTTCCCTGCTGCTTCTCTCCTTTGTCTCACCCTCCTCCCTTTCCTTCTTTGTTCCTTCTCTCTTCCCTTCCTTTTTTTACTGCTTCTCTTCCAAGCCTTTTAATCTGACAACTGTTTTTTGTTTCCCACATAACCACACAACTTCTTAACATTCTTCTGCTTTTCTTTATACTACCTCTGTTTCTTCTGCTGAGCTGCATTATCACTACTACTCATGCATTGCACGCTAGAAATTCCACATCCAAGTCTAGTCAGTGAGGTTGGATTCAAAATTTTGATTGAGGGCAGGGCTCCATCTCATCTTACTGAAAACAGCAGATTTTACTCTGCCTAAGACAATCCAACCCTAACCTGCATTTGAGACTCACATTAGAGCACTGCAGTAGGTTCTGCAACTTTTAACCTGAAAGGCAGGAAGTTACTGGAAAAAAAGCTCCTGTTTTGCAGTCCTAGTGGATAACACCCACTTGGATGAAGTTGCCATCTGTTGTTTTCTTGGATTATGTCAGAATATGTGAAATAACCTGGAAGAGAGAGAAGCAAAATGACAGACAAATGCAAGAGGGAAATAATGTCTGGAAAATTACTGTTGAGATTCTCCAAAGCAAGAGAAGGACACAAAATATTCTGGTTTAGATCTGGAAAAGACCTGCTGGAGCAATAAATGTGATTGCACCAATCACCAAAATGTGGCTGGAGAATAAATAAAGCTCCCTGGCTGCTGTAGATCCGGCATCGTTATTCTTTATTTCTTTTTCGTATGGTTTCCTAGGCATAAATGGACTGACTGCTGTCAGTGCAAAGCGGGACCAGAATGATCCTTTAGCCCATGGCAAGAAGGACAAAGCAGAGGAGCAGTTACAGTAAATAGCGTGTGGACCTAATGATGGGAACTAAAAGTGTGACATTCCCATTAGCCTCTTCCTTACAGCGGAACTGAATTGTATTAAAGAATCCAGCCTGTATCTTACAGCCTGTCTCCAGTTACAAGACAGGAAAAGGGGACAATTTGAGGTATAGGGTTACTATCAGAAGTCTCATCAGTTTGGTGATACCACATATATTTTCAATTTAAATAAATTTAAATATTAAATAAAGTGGCTTAGGATTCAAAACCAAATAACATTATCTCTGCTGGTGAAAATGAAATAATATTGTTTATCCAGTAAAACAGAAGCTTTCTTTTGTTTGTTTGTTTTTCTCCCCCCAGCTATCAAGGAATACACACCCATAATAGACAAAGAACATGTATCTATATATATATAATGTGTAGTACTGCACAACACCCAAAATTGCTGGATTGTACAGAACATACATGTCCTGAAAGTATTTTCAGAAATGTTTAATAGCAAATGTTTCATCAAGCTGTTATATCATGTTGTATATGGAAAGAAAAACACTAACACAGAGGTAGTTCATATGTTAGCTTCTGAATTTAAGCAAACACTTAATATACCACTAATATTTATTGTTTTTATAAATGTTAGGCATGTCTCTAAGTGGTATTTAAATCTGATTCTCTTAAGCTGAAACAGTTTTACTGACTCAATGATACAAGCATTTCCTGAAAAAGAAGGACATATTTCCTGTATTTTGTTAATATTTGACAGCACTGATCCCAAACGAGTAGCAACATGACACTGATTTGCAAGACAGACTTTAAAGTACAGTTGAAATTCTGTATTGTTGTATCCCACATAAACTCATTTACTGAGAAACAATTGCATAATAAATTACATTTAAAACCAAAAAGAGATCCTGTTGTCCTTATTTCAGTCATAGAATTAAGCAGTTAAAAAGGAGAGAGGATCCTGCAAATGAGCTCTCAGCTGACAATACTGTGTGTCTGTGCACTGAGGTTTCCTCAGTTTCAGAGCAGACAATCAGCAGAAGTCAGGTCCATGCTTTGGGTTTCTCAAAGCAGGAGAGTTTTGCCCTCAGTGCTTAGTTTGGAAATAAAACCCCCAAAACCCCAAGAAAACTTCTGAACTAATCTCCACGGAAGGGCCAAGGGTACCTTGGAGGTGTTGCAAGATTTTTAATGTTAATACCAATATTTGCAATGGCATTCTAGGTTCTACAGAGAGACAGTGGGAAGTTTGGGATCAAAGAAATTGCTTGGTGATACTGAGCAGGAACATCTTGTCTCTGAATCTGCAGTGCATCAAGTCAAATTTGTGCATAAACCTTCACAGGATAATCCTTAGTCTTGAGGTCACACACTAAAATAATTGGATTAATAAAAGTGGAAAGAAACACATAAGCACTATTTTCAGCAACAGGCCCCACCTTTTTGTCACAGCTTTCCTCCTCGCTGGGGACTCAAGGAGATCTTTTTGCATTAACTGTAGCCAAAGCACAAATGTCAGAAAAGAGCCCCTTGATCCTTCTATCTTCCAGAAGAAAAAAGACCAAAAACATATTGCAAGAACCTATATTGGTCAAGAGAATAAAAAACAGGCATTGCAGTAAAATAATAACACAGTGTACTCAACCTTCTTAAAGGATTGACTAACAAAAGATTTTATTTTCTTGATCACAATTTCTAATTCCCATTACATGGAATAGTGATTTAGTTGGAGAGGAGTCTTTCTTCCTACACAGAAAGATGCAAGAAATTCCAGTGATCAGAAATTAAGGCTAACTTTGATGGTGGAACAATTCATTCTGATTGTTTTGTAACCTTTTGATTCTTTTTTTGTGACTCTAGTGGACATCCACAGTGTTCAGGCCAGTGTCAATGCTGGCTGCTATATTATAGTGGCCATTGTACCAACGTCAGAGGTGATACAGTTTGCTGTTATACAGTAAAGATTGTGTTTGCCCTTACTAAAAGGATCTGGCTGAGAGCATATGTTCATTCTTTAGCTTCCATGACCTCAGATGCTTTCCTTCTTTCTTCAAAGTATTGTTTTGCACATGACTGGCCTAAAGCTTTCATAGTCAGCTTATCAAATAATGGAGAGGGTTCAGTCACCTGTATTCTGCAGTATTTTCCATTCCTACAAAACTTGTATCATCTGGAAACAGTTATAACACAGTATGCTTGCCTGATTTGGAATTACTGATGATAGTGGAGAATAACAGCAAATCCCTTTAGGACCTAAAGCAACCCTTTAAAGATAAGGCACCTTTCAATCAGTGGGGTTTTAAACCACTGATGATTATTATCTTAATTTTCCATTGTTCTAAATTCTCAGTTACCTTGCCAAGAGGTACGAGATCAGATCCCTTATAAAATGTGTACACGTATCCACACTTGTTCTGTGAGCTTTTAGTTTAAAGACTGCATCCCACACCATTTGTAGTTATTGTCTTATTTCCCATTCTAGTCTCCTTAGAAGCATGAGAGAGTGTTGGAGACTTGGATTCATACTGACCTAGCTCTTCCTGGGATCCTCTGTGCCCTAGTGGTGAAAGGCTCTCTGCAGTGCAAGGTATAAAACTGTTTCCCATGGACTTTAGTGCTGTAAAAGAGCTTAAAAAAAATCAGTCCAGACTTTGTGGAGACAGAATGAGAAACAAGAATAGAATTGTATCCCTAATATTTGTAACTTTGATAATATTCAGGTAAATACATAATGTATATCCAGTTTCTTTGACTCAGAGAGTCACTATCATAAGGTTGAAAACCCCCAGCTTTTACTCAGGTGCTATCCAGTAATTTAAAAATAAATACTATGTATTTTCACAACAGTAATCTGTGTCCCAGATAACCAATCTAGACTTTCTCTGGTTGAAAGCTTCCCTACTGCCAGAAGAGGATAATATCTGCATGTTTTGTTTTGTACAAAATATTCTCTTTTTCCTCTATAGCACTTGAATCTGGCATTTTCAGTAAGACTCAATAGGTAAGGGCTTTGAAACTCTCTTGACACCTCTTTAAATGCCACTTTATACTGTCATGTTGTAAGAATCGAGTCCTTTTTCTTGTACTGATGAAAAACTAAAACTACTTGTCTGCTCATGATCCTAGGCATTATTCCTTTTCTATTCAAATTATCTCCCTCCTTCCTGTTTCCTTTTTTTTATCTCTTCCCAACATTTCATTTACAGCCAAGGTGAAGTTGTTGATCTGTTGCCCAGGTAACCAGTGCCCACATTGCTACATCAGTCATGGAAGGACAAAGTTCCATGAGAGCTTTTTGCCTACTTCTTTCTGGAGTAGATTGTAAAATAGTCAGTTCTGCTAATAATCGAATTTAAACCTCCAAATTCAGTTCCATATTACTGCGTGGGTTTTCTTTAAATCCTTGTTGCAAAGATTTGCAAACTCATTCTTTAGGTTATTAAAATAGAAACTTCTCTTTCTATCAGTGCCTATTAAATAAAAACTTGGAAATCCCATTTTATATGTATACTTATATATAAGTATACAAATTTTAGTAAAGATTAGTCAGTCCTATACTGGGCTACTTCTATTGTTTTGAAATCTGCATTTGTTTTGCAGGAAAGTAAAAAGTGAAATCACTTTGTGTGTAGACACCATGCCAAGGACAAGAATAGTTTTTAAAAGTGTGGTGATAGACGAGTAGTGATGCGAGATAACACCAAATTGCACCACCTACATCGTACCACTTGACACATGGAAGATATTTTTGTAACATCCTGGTGAATAATAGCTTGCAGTCTCTTCCCTTCTTTTCTCCCTCGAGATCCACAATTTCTTGTGGAGGATACTTCAGTTCTAGCCAAAAATGCGAACAAAGAGACAAAACTTCAGTCATGCAGTACAAGTGTACCCAGACTGTTCTTACACTTCTGATTGAGAAGAGCATTTTTTCCCTTAAAAGTATTCTCTCTTCAGTCTGCTTCTATGCCAAACAACCTGATATAAAACATAAGTTAGAAATTCAGCAAGTCAAGAGGGGAGTTGTGTGGGTGTCTTAGCAATAGCGTTATTCTAAAAAAGAAATCATGCCCACATGAAGTGATGAAAAGCAACCATACTACTTGTGGAAGCAATATTAAAGACCACTAATTCTGTTTAGTTTTGGTCTTTAATAAGATGGGGCACTCTTTATTGACAACAGGTTGGCTTGAATTTCTTCAAAATTGGAATGAAATTCAAGTTTCTCTGAAAAAAAGGGAGAAAATATGCTTTGTATCAAAAGACACATGCAGACGGCGATGAATAAAAAATAATTTAGTATGTTAGGACTGATTCAATGCAAGAGATTTCTTCTGGATTTTTCCAAACCATATGTCAATTAACATCTCACAGGCATTATCTTCTAAAGAGAAATTTTGGCAAGGCAAAGCAACAAAGGATACAAAATAGTTTATGTGGAATTTTTCTTCTAGGTGAGCTGGGTGACAACATAGTACTGTGTTGCATCAGGGAGTGTTTTATCGTGTAGCATGAAGATGATGAGTTTTGACAAGTTAACACATTACGATGGAATAAAGGTGTTGCATTCATTTAATGGAAGGAGATGTCTGTTATTCCCCTCAGTCTACAGAGACACTACCAGAAGCTCTGAGAGAAGGCGTCACAAAAAGAAATTAAAATAGACTGCTCTTGTTGAAATTACCTGTTGTCTTTATTTATAATTTGTCAAATATTTTAAAATCACATTTGACAACCTATAATGGCAAGGGAAGCACCTTAGGACTGTTGCTGTTTGTGCTCCCCTTTCCTCCTGTACCTGGGAGAGATTGCAATATGCATACTTAAATTAATGGCTGAAATTCAAGGATATGAATGTGTCATGCAGGTCATTTATTTATAGCAAGCTGGCCAACAAACATGGCTCGGAGGGGATGAAAATGCATTCTACATGCGTGAAAGGCAGCAGATGGATTTATTGACTTCAGATGCAGTCAGAGGACACAAAGTGACATTTATTCCTTAAGAACCAGACACCACAGAATTTCCCAGTCTGTGTACCTACACTAACGCAACAGATTGTGTCTGAAAGGTTTAGCCTCCTTACGTACTTGTGTTTAATTTAAATCTGTTATTATTGTGCTCAGTGTTTATGTTTCTATCCTGCTAATCCGATCTTTTGCCATTTTTTTTTGTTTTGATTACTTTGTATGAAACAACCTGAATTTGAAGTCTGTTTCATATTAAAGATTACTGACTTCCATTTTTCCTCCACCCCAATGAGCTTTTTTGTTCTTTCAGAAGAAGATCTAAGAACTGAATCCACGTAGGTGTGATGTACAGCAAAATCTCGCAGATGGATGGCAGACACAAGCTAAGAAAGAACACAAGATAGCAAGTTTGGATTGTCCATTATCCATCAGAAAGTTGTCTGGCATGATATCTCTCCTGCCTTTCAGGTCTCTCCAATTTTCTCCTGTCTTGAACAAATAAAAATGGATAAAAGAACTTTACTTGTTAATCCTGTATTACCTGCTCTTGCACAATTCTACTGTATTTTTCTAAATTATTTTTCCATCTTTCTTCAAATGGAGGTTCTTTTAAACTTTCATTTTATCACTCTGCAGCTCTTTTCCCCCCTTTTTTCAAAATATTTCCCTCATTTGTACTAAAATTTTCAGTCAGATATTTCCTTGAGCTTGCAGAATAATCATGATCTAATAGAAGTGAACAAACAAAGCACCTCACCCTCAGGACTGTGCATAAACTATTTACACTGCATTTTATGGATGCCTAAAAGTCACTACGCAATACTGTAATCCATGCACGAAGAAGTAATTTCAGCTCCATTGCCTTCTATGGAGCTGCAGAAATGATACATTTAGTCTGATGTATTGTTAGTCTGATGTATCACACTGATAAGAGTGTGAAAGAGTGTGCCTTTCTTACTCTCTCATTTATTTTGGTCTTCTTGTACTCTTGCTTACTTGCTTGTACTTGCTTACTTGAGGTGGAAAGGAATGGTATGGTTGAGTGAATTAGAAAGCCGTATGTGAAAAAGAAACCTATATACTCTTTTCAATTCTTTGCTGATGGGAAGGCTATGCAGAGGCACAGAGCACAACATCTCTGCTGGATACATATGCTCCTCCTCTGTTCAGTCCTGTCTTCCCTTCCCTTTAACTAGCCTTCAGTAGATTCTGATTTGCATTTTCCCTCCTTTGAAATGTCACCTCCTTCCTGCTGCTCAGTTCCGCAACACGCCTCTCCTCATTACTTCCACTTCCCTTCCCATCAGGATAAATATAGCTGAATAACTGCATGCCTCGGCCACTTTTACATTGTAGTCCCGGTCCCCTGTGATAACTCTCAGCAGCTCAGTCATACACTGTGCTCTGGAGAATTCAAAAGCACCAGCTATGTGGAAGCAGGAGGAAGTGTGAAAGGAGATGCCACTCTGCCTGAGCACAGAATGTGAAGAGTGCTGAAGTCTTGCCTTTCTGTGGCAAAACGAGGGTCGGAGTGATGGGACTGATCTTCCCATGCACACCTACGGCATGAACCAGCTTTGAATGGATGACTGAGGTCTTGGACTTCTCCCCACTTCTACACCCGGCAGGAGAGTTGATTTGAAAATAAAAAAGAAACCTGATGCACCCTTGAGGGAAAGTTAGCTGCTAAAATCAGTAATGAAGTACCTCTCTTTTGCTGTTTGTCCTCATTTCATTTGCTAAGTGAGAATTTTCCTGGGTCTGTGTGGTGTCTTAATTTAAAAATGTTCCCATTTTTTGGCAGCTGCAGCTTCCTCAGCTTCAGCAATTCAACATATAAAATTGCTATCAGCACTAGGCAGGCTCTGCATGCTTTTACCTCGTCTTTTCGGAGGGAGAATTATCAGGCGTCTTATCCCTGTAACTGCAGATGACTCAGGCTCCTGAACAAAGTGGAGGCTATTGACATATGTGGATAAACTTTGTAAACTGGTTCACTTCAAAGGAGTCGTATCTGACATAGTATGATACAAATAAGCAACATGTTCGATCTCATAGTAAACAACCAGCTTATGAAAATAGTGGGGGGGGGAGGGAAACCATCTTACACAGCCCTGTTTAAAGACCCATTCGATATCATTAGGTAGAAAACATCAGCTCAGAGCAAAGCTGGCAGCTCTCCTTCCCTCCTCCAAAAATCCTCCTCTGTCTCAAAGACACTGGACTCAAAATAGGCTGGTAGGGCTCGTCTTCTTCACACCCCCACAGAAGATGTGTGAAAGGGCAACTTCACCCCTTCAGAGGCCAAACAGAAAGATTGCAACAACCAGAGCAGAGTGTCTGAGGCTGCTCAAAGCCATGGTGCTATTTTTTTTTTGCCATTAGCCTAGTGGGTTTGGGGGAGGGGGGAGTGGTGGGGATGTTTTGCCTATTTTGATGCAAAGGGAGGTTCTGTAAAGTTCTGCATGTCAGTGACTAGTTTGTCCCTGAATCTGTTGTAACCCAATGCAAAATAGGCTATTTGTGTGGCTTAGGAAGATGTCAAATCATACAAGTTCTATTTATATGCCCAGATGAGTTGATGAAAAGGGTTAACTGTATCCCAAATACTTGGAATCATTAATCATTGCATGGTTAATAGCAGCAGCATCGCTTTGCACCCATTTAGACATCTGTTTTCCCATTGATTTCTCAAACAGAATGTCTTTTATGCCCTGTTCAAAGGGTTTGGGTGTTGGGATGTTTTTCTGCAGCCTGGTACTGATAGTTGCCGGCTCATAGGAAAAACACAGACCTGGTATTTAGATGAAAGTCTGCTTCTCCCTGGAACCCATGCTATAGGATTTGGCTGTCTGAAGCCAAGAAAGATGATGGAAGGAGGGATACTCACTGAAGAGCTTTGGTGCATTGGGAAGCAGGATTTTAGGCTTCACCCAAGAAAATAACTCCACCTGGTAGTTTAAGGTATACGGCTCAAGAACAGATATTGCTGATGTAAGGATCAAGTTTTCCTTCCTATGGCAGTTGTGAAGGGAATACTGTGTGAGGCAGAAAAACAGCTGGTAGCATCTGTAGGCCTGGGTTGCATAATGCTTTCCACTGTTAGGGATACCTTGTTGTTTGAAGGGAGGTGTTTAAAAACAGAGCAGGGAAATTCCTTAAAGTGTAGATGATCTGAACATAGCTTTACCACACCAGAGAGGGAAGGTATGCAGAGAGGATCAGAGTCAATTTTGTTTGTCAAGTGAGGCACGTTCATGCTGCCTGACTTCCCTATTTTTGGACGGAGAGCATAAGGTAATGTGTCAAGCCACTAAGAAGAGTTACTACAAATGATCAATATCAAGAAATATCAAGTGGCTTCCCATCCACTGAATAGCTGGATGTACCTGTGGCTGGAATGAATCAGGAGGAAAAAACATGTGATGAGAGACTGGCTTAGACTAGGCTTTTGCACAACAGGACCATATTGAGTTTACACAGACTGCCTTAATTTTGGCATTGCCTACCTCTATGACTGCTTCCTTTCGTAGCCTCAACATTCTTTAAGGCAATTATTCCACCGTATGCAGTGCACAGCTCATACTAGGAACTTATGCAGCTTATTTATGGAGGCACAGTCTGTCACAGGAAACACTGAATACCATGTGGGTTAAGGAACATTAAAGAAGAGTCTCTTGAGGGACACATGGGTGGTATTCCCTGGAAAGCATCCTGAAGTATTTTTAGCTATGTATTTTCTCAACGTGGGATGAAAATAAGCCAAAAAAAATAGGAAAGATTTATTCTATGTACTGTATGAGTGTATGAGAGACTGCATTCTGAAACCACAAGAGAATGGGAGCTCTTGAATCTCCTAGTAAAAGAAGAAAAAGACCATCAGAGTTCCTGCATATTTTTATTAAGTGGTGCTTTCAGGGGTCTTCAAAGATTACCTAGTTGTTGCTGTTGGGGCACGAGCGGCGAAGAACAACACAACAATTTCAGGAGCAATAATAACTCATTTATTTAATTATAGATCGATTTATATAACTTGGGTCGCCAGCATGGCATAAGGTCATTGGTCACCGACCATCCGCCTCCCATACGGGTTGGCTAAAACCTTTCAGAATATTTTTCCCAGACAATATCATAACAATATTACACAACAACTGCAGGTGCAAGATAGAAAAAGTTTGCTTACAAAACTGTAGCAGTTTTTCATAGTTTCTGTGAGAAACAGAGCTCTCATAGAGTGCTGCAGAAAGCTGGAAAATTTCTCTGCTAACACTTTTCAGTGTTCACTCCTAGTAGCACTGAGTTTTGTGCTTTGAGGAGTTAGCATACTACTGTTCTATCTGCCTGGAGGTTAATGTCTCTTCATAAAAACATCAACATTTGTGGATTAATATAATAAAAGATGTGTGAAATTCAGCAGATCAGGGGTGACGCTCCCCTTTCTGGACTATTTCATGCCCTGAAACAGGTTTTTAAAATTAATTTTCAAAATGTAGAGCAATGATATAGAACCTGATCTGGCTATCACAGAGATGCGTTCATCTACCTCCATGAAGATAAGTGGTCTCGTTCCAGAATTACACCACAAAGACTGCGCTCACTATCTGTCCAGTCTTTTTGAAGTCCTTGTTTCTCATGCTTCCTACATTGTGAATCCTGATATTGTAATCCCAGACTGGCCAAAGCATTCTTTCTTAAAAATCAGTCCGCCAAAATCCATTCCTACACTCACCACAATGATGCTTGTATTGCCTGGGTTTTATGGAACACTCCCTCCCAAGCTAATTTCAAAGCAAGTCTTTGTCACCATGGCTTCTTTCAGCTTTGAATAATAATATAATCATTGTGACCCAACCTCCAACCAACTCATCTTTATGATTTCTAAAATTGTTCAGCCAGCTGACAAAGAAGTTATTCATTCTTTTACATCATTCATTTACTAAGACTACTACCATCCTTAAAATTAATTGGTCTGCCCAGCTCACACAGCACCCTCCCAAACCACAGAACTCAATGTGGGTCAAACTGGAGGGAACTTAGCCTCTTCCAAATACTGCTCTACATCTAAAGACACACAACTTGACTTTGAAAGAACAAGTTCAAAGTAACCACCTTTACTTCCAGCTCTTTTCTTGAAAGTGTTCCTGTTATGGCTGAAGACTTTCCTTTTTTTTTTTTTTTAATAAATCACTGGCAAATTCAAAGGTATCCCAGGGCTTGGCATTTGTGATTGGAGAGCAGGTACAATGAGATTACTCTTTTGTGTCTCTGTTTATACTCTCAGTTCAATTTGGCTCTCAAGATGTGGTTTAACAACACAGTGAATCCATTTTTTTGGGAACTTAGTGTCAAATCTCAAAGCCACTGTAATCATAAGAATTCATAAGGGTTCTGAGTCATTCCACCAATTTGTTAACAATAAATTGAAGTGAGAATTTTGTCTGAGCAGATTAATGTAGATTTAACGTAGAGCAAGAATTCTCTGTCTAGGCAACTCTAACTTCATGCTGTCTTTCTGAAGCCAGCATAAAATCAACATAAAACTGTAAAGTGAATGTAAACACTGTGCTGTGTGCTCTGGCTAGACCAGCTGAAATGTAATCATACACTCTTGCCTGATTTTTATCAAATTTGTACTGCTAAATGATGTACAACTGTGCAGAGCTGGTATTTAATGATCACAGAACCACTGTCTGAGTAGTATCTAAAAAAACAACTATGTGGTTAGAGAACTAAAGACATTTCATCTTAACATCTGCTCTTCACTGAGAATGAAAACCACCCTCATCAGTGTCATATCTAATAAAAAGACAGCTTCAATCATTCCTGTCTAGGATATCATCGGGAGAATAAGATGGAAGATGCAGAAAACTTGCATCAGCTGTACAATTCTTAGTGCTCTGGTTTTTATAGTGACCCAGACCTCCTTTAATGACAAAATAGATTGCTTTTGTGGCAGGATAAGGATATTTGTATGCCCTTATTTGCTCTAATAAAATAGGGGTTTTTTACTAATCTACAGAAGATATATCATATTTCCGTGATTATAAACTCAAAAAATTCCCTGATGATTATCTGGTCAGAAAAGATTATACACCATATATGCTGCAGGAGATTTTACTTGCTGTGGGTGGATTGACCCTGGCTGGATGCCAGATACTCACCAAAGCCACTCTATCACTCTCCTCTGCAACTTGGCAAGGGAGAGAAAATATAATGAAGGGTTCATGGTCTGAAATAAGGAGAGGGAGAGATCACTCACCAAATACCATCATGGGCAAAACAGACTTTAATTGAGAATATTAATTGAATTTATTACTAAAAAAATCACAGCAAGATAATGGGAAGTAAAATAAACTTTAAAATGCCTTCCCCCCATCCCTCCCTTCTTCCCAGCTCTACCTCCTCCCCCAATGGCTCAAGGAGACAGGGAGTGGGGGTTCTGGTCAGTTCATAACATGTTGTTCCTGCTGCTACTCAGGGAGAGGAGTCCTTACCCTATTCCTGTGTGGGGTCCCTCCCACAAGAGACAGTTCTCCATGAACTTCTCCAATATGAGTCCATCCCATGGGCAGCAGTTCTCTACAAGCTGCTGCAGTGTGGGTCACTCTTCCACAGGGTGCAGTCCTTCAGGCACAGCCTGCTCCAATGTGTGTCCCCCACAGGGTCGCAAGTCCTACCAGGAAACCTGCTCCAGTGTGGTCTCCTCTCTCTATGGGTCTGCAGGTCCCTGCCAGGACCCTTCTCCAGCATGGGTTTTCCATGCATTCATAGCCTCTTTTTAAGCATCCAGCTGCTCCAGTGTGGGCTTCTCCACAGGCTGTGGGTGGATCTCTGCATCCTTGTGGACCTCTGTGGGCTACAGGGCCACAGCTGCTTCACCATGGTCTGCACCACAGGCTGCAGGGGAATCTCAGCTCTGGCACCTGGAGCACCTCCTGCCCCTCCTCCTCCACTGACCGGGGTGTAGTCTGCAGGGCTGTTAGCCTCCCACATGTTCCCTCCACTCTTCTCCAGCCACAATTACATCTGCACAATTACATCTGCAGTAACTGTTTTTTCCCTTTTTAAATGTGTTATCACAGAGGTGTTATCACCGTTTCTGACTGGCTCAGCCTTGGCCAGTGGCACCTCCATCCTGGAGCAGTCTGGCATTGGCTCTGCAGGACGTGGGAGAAGCTTCTGGCATCTTCTCACAGAAGCCACCCCTGTAGCCCCATTGCTACCAAAATCTGGCCATGCAAACTCAACACACATACATAGAAAAGTGGTGGTTGATTATTTAGTTCTCTATAAGGTAACTCATAAGATACACCTGAGTTTGAATGAGAACTTTTTAAAAACAACACACAGTCTTCAGATTAAAAATTTTGAACTCAAACCTTGGTGTGTTATTCCAATGATTTCTTTAGTATTGTTTTAAAATGTGTCTTTTTATCTAGTCCTACTTTTAAACTTAAAGTAGATAGAATTTCTGATAGCTCATACATACAGTGAAGAAACCTCTTGCCCTTTTTCCTGTGTTGTGACCTCCAAGCTTTGACTAAAGACGTCTTTCAACTTCTCATGTTAATCAGGTCAGATTTCCTGAGTCTTTAACTATACAGAATGTTTTGTGGTCTTTCAGGTGCTTTGCAGGCTCTTCCCTGCACCCTTCCTAAACAGTAATCATCTGTCTTGGACTGTAGACCACAGAACCAGAGGCCATGCTGCAGCTGTGTGTACCTCAGTGCCAAGTACAGAGGCAATATCCCTTACAAGCACCAGAACTTCTACTTCGAAATCCAATTTATCATTTGATTCTGGCTGTAGAACTTACAGAGCTGATTAATGACCATGACGCCCAAGAACTTTTGAAAAGGGAGACAATCTTTATAAGGAATCCCTTATAAAGATAAATATTTCATACAAAAAATCTTATTTCAGTGCAGAATTTTGCATTTTTCTGTTTAGAAATACATTTGCTTATGTTCATCTCACCAGCCAATCCAAACAACTTATTTCAATGATTTGCCATTTTCATGGTTTACCATCCCCTTGGTCTTCTTGACATCTACAAATATTCCCACTTAAAGGTTGCCTGTCTCTAACTCCTTCTCTGCTTTTTTCCATGGGATTCAGATGTTTTCATCTTAGAAACTGTTGCCTAATAAATCTGGCTGACCAGGAGCTGCTCAGTTTCTTTTAGGTTCATCAGGTTGGTACTTTTCCATTCAAACCACAAACATTTCCGCCCAGCATAGTTTCACCCACCAGGTCACAAACATGAAACCCCCTCTAAGTTTCACAAACCTCACACAGGAAAAAAAAATGTTGCTTGTAAATCGTATAACTGTTCCTACACTGCAGAAGTACCGAAAAACATAAAGCATAAAGCATCTCCAAACTTTGTCCTTAATTTACCCTTTTGCTATTCACCTGGTCAAAAGTATATTTGCTAGTCAGCATTGCCTTGCTCCATTCCTTGTGAGGGACGCTTTAGCTCCTCAGGTATTTCACAGCCTGGCAGATCTGTTCACAGTGACACAAGCAAACAGACCTCTCTCCCATGCTGTACAGCATCCCAGCAGTCAAGGAGGGCAAACCTGCCTTTCCCATCGCTCCACACCCTCAGAGGACAGGGCTGGCAGAACCCACCAGCACTCATAATTCTTCCATCCAGTGACAAGAGATTTCCATTATTGTACGAAAAGTCTCACAAGTCTTAGTTCACCACCCTGTGAAGTAAGATTTTAGGACCAACTAGGTTCTAGGGAATATGGTTGGTCCTAAAATATCAAGGAGGGGGTAGAAGTATACATGCCTGGATATGCTTTTATTTGGCAGCAGTGATGAAGATTGGTAAATTCTATTAATAACTCCTTAAAGCTGCAAGTCCCTAGTAGCAATACATACTTGCTCATTACACCTCATTGTAGTACTAATAATATAAAAATTTTAACCGCGCAAATCTTCAGTAAGACAATCAAATGTTGTTCCCTAAAAACAAACATTATTCACATGGAACTTTTGCAGTAAATGACACAATGATGGTCATGTTGAGGACCCATTAACACCAGTCTTCACCCCTGTACATTTCAGCCTTACTAATCTAAACATACACAAATGTCCCTTTTGTTTAGTTTTTCATTTATGTAAACTAGGTTTGGTTACATCTAACCAATGCTAATTTGGAGTTCTCCCATACCCTATGGCTGTTTTATGGATTAAGACTATTTCTTTAAATTAGAAATATGACTTAAATAAGGCTAAAGTAACAAAAATTTATTTTCTTTTCTGGTAAGTCATGTGACATCCTCTCTTTATTAAAAAGTAAAAATAGCTATGCAAACCGTCTGATGGGATCCCTTGAAAGTAATGTGGGGAGACTATTAGAGCAATGCCAGAATTTCAACTCCCCATTAAGTTAATAGAATCTTTGAAAAACTTTGTGGAGCAATTTGTCTCTGAGATAATTGAATTTAAATCACAGGATTTATAGTAAGAATTATTTTAATCTTGTTATACTTGACTCAATTGCTAAAAGCATCTGTTTTGCTTAATATAGGTCTTTGCAGAGTAAAAAACTTATTTTATTTGTTACTCTCAGAGAAATGTACCATCTTAGAAAAGTAAACAGGCACATCCTTCATTCTCTGCTCTGTTTCTCATAGACATCTTTCTTCCTTCCTTTCATACCTTCTCTATACAGCAAATATTTCTCTTCTGAAATCTGTCAATTGATAAGGTTCCCCACTGAGACTGTGTTCTTTCAGCATGTGCTGGAATTGAAATAAATGGGACAAACTGTGTCTTTAAAGGTAAGCGTATACCTCACTGGCTTGGCCACAGAAATACTCTGGTTTTCAGCACTACATCCACCAGCTGTTGGGGAAACTAATTTTTTCTTTTCTGCTAGGACCACAATATTTGTCTCAGTATCCCCTAGCTCATCTCCAAATAAGATCAGGACCATGGACACGAATCCATCATGTTACTTATTCTGATTGGCCACACAAATGCATTTATACTCACCCACTACTTCCACACATCTAGTTGCCTCTTCCTTTCACTTGTGCAAGCAAGAAGACTCCACTGGGAAAATTCTGTCTCTTTTCTCTATTAAGCAGGGGAGTTGGAGAAAAAAGATCTGTTTTAATTTTTATTTGAACACATACCTTGATAGAATAGGAAAATTACCGATTTAGGAACTTTAAATATTGATTTGCTGTAATTGGAAAGCAATACTGTGCTTATTAGAACATGATAAAAGAAATGGCTCCATCTAAGTGCCAAGTTGTTGGGTGGGCTAAATTTTTTCTGTTTTCCAAACAAATAATTTTGCCACCTGTTTTCTCCTTTTTGAGTGTTAGGAGCAAAGCTCTTTTCTCCCATTCCTGTTTTTCTTTAGTTGTTTAGAGATTGTTTAAATAAAACCTCTACTTCATTTCTGAGCACTTCAGAAGTAGTACATTTATTAATGTTTCTGTGATTTTAAAGAATCACATCAGTAACCTTTATGCTTTACTAGTCATTTCTCTTTCTCTTTTAGAATAAATGTTTGTCAAGAAGTTGCATCTGCAAGGTCTGAATGAGTTCAAAGTAACGGATACAAAAGTTTGTGCCAGGCATCCCAAAGTGGGCAACCACAAATGCAAAGCTCTGTCAGAGGTGTTTGGCTCATATGTAAAAATGAGGTTAGAACACATCCTGTGTTTAATCATTTCAGTTCTTGTATTATGAAGTGAAACTTTAAAAAAGGATAAAAAGAAGGAACTTGGGAATTACTGATCCATCACATAAACTTAAATTCCTCACAAAATAAAACTAAAATGTTTCTAATTACTTAGAAGATAACAGGGAGGGGTGTAGCTAATACAGGATTTTCAAGGACATATAATGTCAAACAAATCAGGCCTGTGGATGGGGTAGACTCACTGAAGCTTTTGACACTGACGTGATATTTTCCTAGGAAACCCTGTTTCACCTGAAATATTCCCTGGTGCTCACAGATCTAAAGAGATGCCACCAGGAGGAAGTTCTGCTTTACACACAAAAGGAAGGATGTCTGATTATCCTCATCAATGGTCAGGATGATCAGTCAAGGCATATGTTCATCACACTTGGGCAAACTCAGGCTGATATTATTTAAGGTGAGGCCTCAGCTGGAGCGTGGTGTCCAACGGGCACGACATTTCAAGCAAGCCACAAGCAACATCACTGCAAGTGTGAGCTGAGAGGTCAATGATGAGAATGAAATTAGGTTGGTCGAGAGTAGAAGTGTGTGACAACAACCTCTAAACCCACCGAAAGTTACTAGTGAAGAGGCATGGAATTGTTTCTGCATATTTATGGGGAATGAGATGCAAACTGCAGGCATCAGGTTTAGGACTACATCCTCTAGGAAGGATCTAAAGTCCTGTTCATCGGGGGTCTAGGAGATTGGAGTGACTTACTCTTTCCAAAGATGTTTTTATGAAATGAAGCTAGAATGTCTTAAACCTGGTTCACCAATATCACCAGGAGCACTGGCAGACGTGGTTAGTGAAGGTTAGCAGCGGTCTGAGCAATCACCGCCTGCAGCCATCTGTGCTTTCACGTCATTTCTCTTCTGACTTTCAGGGTATCTGTTGCAACTTCAGCAGAAAGTCAGAGCAGTCGAAGGGGTGAGATGACAAAACAACACCCCCTCAGATGTCTCAGAATAAAGTCCATAAGGGAAAATACCATTCAACAACATTAGTCCCTGATGTTGTCACTGAGAAGGAGGTGTTGAGGTGGTTCTCCATGCCAGCAGAACAAGCAGGAGGTGCTGACACTGGCAGGGGGTGGGGAATTTAGGAGGGGAAATAAAAATGCTGGGAGGTAAATGAAGTGGATGGTGGATTGTTCTTCCACAGCTCAGCTGCTGTTCAGTAAAACATTTTTTCCCAAGACTTCTTTTCTCAGTGACTTCTTTCTTTCTTAAGCACTTCATTTAGAAAATAGACAAATTTCTTCCAGCTGCATAAAAATTTCCCTCTTGTAAAACTCAAAAATCAAGAGAATTGTTTAAAAGCATCCTGTTGCTTACAGGTAGGTATGTGCTGATGCAGTTATTAGATTAATGAGAGGAATAATAATAATGAAGAAGAATGCACATGTTGGAGGAAGTCTGTGAAAGAAAACTGTAGGCTAAAAACATTTCTCATGTACCAATGTGAGTCCCAAGCAGTAGGTAGGCACTGTAAACTGGGAGAAATGCAGAATTTGTTCAATAGTTCAGATACTCTTACAAACAGAGAGTAGTGGATTTCAAGGCCACTATCAGAATGTTACTGAAAAAATATACTTTTGTTTTTTAAAATGACTCACTTTGTTACTTCAGTTCTATCTGAAGGATTACCAGAGAAGTATGTGCATTTTGCTCTGCTTGTAATACATTTATCATTTTAATGACCCACTGCAGGTTGTTACTACCTGTCTGGCTGGCAGAAACTACCCAACTACCATGTTGATGAAATCATACCTTCAAATGTTATGCAAAATTATTTAACAGAAAAAAAGAAAGGCCAACTGGAATGTTTACAGTAAAGAGAATAAAGAACAACATTACCTGGAAGAATTGACTCAAATTAGGTTGGATACTAGGCACCATGTAAAGATGGAAGTTTTATGTTTGCATAAATTGATGAGAATTAGTGTATACTTGCTATGTCATATGCTAAAAGCAATGCTGGTGGAAAAATACAGAAAAACATAAAAAATATAAAAAAGGTAATTCTCTTAATGCCTTTCTACGTCAACTTAGGAAAAAAAATTGATGCTTCTTTTTGCACTCCCAGAGAGTGGAAATGCTTAAAGTGGTGGGGTCTTTCTTGTGAACATCCAACCACAGCATTGGAATCAAAGTCCATATGTTTCAGTGTGTCCAACATATCCAAAATATTTTGCTTAGAAAATGCAGGCTATTTTCAGTGCACTTCAAGTAAAAAAAAGTCAATAATGAAACATTTGCTTTGTTGTTCCAGTCATTAAGGGCAGGGAACAAAAGAGACAGAGGGAGATGAGGCATCTTTGAACACAGTAGATAGACTACTACCAAGAAATTCAACCCTTAATGTCTAGACGGAGTTGAAAAAATAAAGAAAAAACCCAAAATAATCCAAACAAACAACATGACTTGGAACAAAATCAAAAAATCAGAATGAAATGAAATCAATCTCCAGGCTGTATTGGGGATGTTTTGATGTAGTTTGGCAGACCTGATAGGAGAACCACTGTCAGCTCCTGAACCAATTGCAAAGATCTGCCTCCAGTGAGTTCTTCTCCCAGCCCAACTTCCCGTCTTCTCAAGGGAACAGTTGGTCACTCCTTGTTTTGGCAGACAGCTCCTCTACCCCTCACCAACAAATCTTAGGTGTTTTTTTCCCCTTAAGGTTGGGTTGTCACATCCTTGCCTTGGGCCTGACTTCAGTTCCCTTTGCCCTCTGTAAATGCGGCAGTGTCCCCCTGACCAAAAATCCCCAACAATCCTGTGATTCTGACATCTGTCTTCAAATTCTTTGTTGGCTTTGACAGAATTACATTTTTCAGCAAATTCCTTGGCCTGTGATTTTCAGCCAGTTCAGCCAAGCAGCAGTGAGACTTCAGTCTCATCAGAAGCTGTGCTCTTCGACTCAGTGAGCAGAGGGAAATCACACAGGGCAGGGCTCCTTAGCAAAGACAGAAATTTGTCTCCTTGACAGAAAGAAGTGAAAAATCAGATTTGGCATTCAGGAGCCCAAAAGGGCAGGGCTGAACTGAGTTGCATTGCGTAGATTTTCACTTAGGCCCAGCAGGATCTGTGCAGCAACTGATGCTTGTCCTTATTCAACAAGACCTTGAAATACACCTTCAACCTAAGTAGGTTGTCATAATCTTCTGGGGCCTACACTAGCTTTCCACTTATGGAAACCAAGCTTTGAACTCCAGGGGATGAAATGAGGTGAACACAACTGCATATCTAGTCACAGGTATAAGATTCAGGGCACATGAAACAGAAAATGGGGTTGGAGGCACAGTGAGAATCTGAATTTCAGGGCAAAAGGGGATGTATAGTGTGTGAACTGAAGAAGTAACTTCAAGACTCTTAGAGTTTTAAGAGACTCAATTTTTGTGGTTCAGCAAGCAAGGAAATGTGAGAGACTAGCATGACATATATTTCATGGCAGGTGACTTTCTCCACAAAGCTCCAGCATGACCAGGGCTAAAGAGGCCAGATGTCGAGAGGTATAAACAACCACCATCATGTGAGATCCTCTGGTGCATCATGAGGAAAGCAGGGGAGCTGACTAATCTTACTCTGACACTCCTTCTTAGCGTAAAGCCCTTTACAGTATGACATTCCTCAGCAGTCTCTCATACTCAGGGAACAAAGGGAAAGAGACCAGATGTCCTTGGGCAACTGTTGCTCACCATTAGCTTTAGAAAGCTGCCTTCCAAAACCCAAAATGCCCTAAGTCATCTTGTTTTCTTCCCTCTGAGGTTACACTCTTACCATGAAGACAGTTCATCAACACACTGCTGATAAACTTATTATCAACAAAAATAGTTCCTTTTTCTACATCTGGAAGAAATGCAGCAATTTCAGTTCCTCAAATGAGCTGAGGTGCTGTGGCAATTTTTTGGGCCTGGCTTAGTGGCACACCATCTTAACTTTATGGGAGTTTTCTACAGCCTTAGTTAAATGAGTAGATAAGATTCATCTTTTTTTCACCAGTAGTGCTACCACATCTTTGTAAATAGATGTATTTTGCAAAAGCTAGAGCTCAGATGTCAGTGTGCCCTTTTTTTTTGGTACAAAAAGCTTTAAAACACAAAGAAAATAAAGATATATAAACCCCAAACTATTACAAATACAAATTCCTTTATTGTTTCTTGTGAAATACAATTTCTTTTCCATCTTTACACTTACCACGCAGATGATCTGAAGATAACTTTTTGTAATCAAACATGGTAGCTGCAAATTCAAAAGGGCAGGCTGAAAGTGAAGGACACCATTATTCTGGATGGTGACTGAGCTTCATTTTTTTTCCTCTCTCCTCCAGTCCTACTTTTTCACATATCCCGCTATTCCACAACAACAGGGAGAAACAAATAAGTGAAAGTGTTGAGTTCAGAGGAGATACAACATCCACTTGAAGAGTTGTAGTGCTTTGGCTGGTGTTCAAGGGGATGCTGGTAGCTAGTAAACTGAGAAGGCTAAAGTATACACACTGTGTATTAATAAAAGGTGTAATGGAGGGCAGAGAAATCCTGCTGCTCCATAAGGTAGGCGTGGTGGCCCTTGAAATTAGAACCCCCCTGTGTCAGACGTGGCCTACAGTACATCCGTGCTGTCTGTTCCACAGTGGCTATGCCCTGTCCCAGCTCCCGGGAGTTTGTCCTAACGTGGCCGTGGAACCACCCGGCGCCGCTGCGGGGGACGAGGTGCAGTTTAACGCTCAATTTAACATCCAAAGGGTGTTAAAAGCCTAGTACTGCGCTCTTGGAGCCTTCGCGGAGGAGTGGGGCCAAAGGGCTGTCCCAACACCAGGACCTTGACCCTGGCCCCCTCCTGGCTCGGCTCGGGGCAGGGTAATGCGCGAACAGCGATGCTCCCTCCGGGGCGCCCCGCAACACCCAGCCGGGCGCGTCGGGGCCGCAGACCCCGCAGTCCGGCCCCGCGCCGAGGCCAGCGGGGCCAG
>VZTI01003755.1:1424242-1459189 GCA_013397865.1 Struthidea cinerea | reverse complement strand
TATTTCCCCCCCCCCCCCCGTAAAATCAACAAGCAGGCATTTAAAAGCATAAAAATAATGAAACAGACTTACTTTCTGTGTAGAAGGATCCCATGACTTTCTACAAAGCGTTGTCTACAGTCGGTGATGGGGTCTGCACAAAACCCCATTGGGGAGAGCTTGTTGATGCAATGACATCAAGATCAGGGTTTTTCCTGGAACTGTCCGTTTTGAGGGGCAAAGTGACTCCATGCAGGCCCGGACTGATCACTACTTGGGGTTTGATTTTTACACAATAGGTCATGTGGCGTTGTTTCCTTTACAGAGCGTCCATTAAAGTTAGTAGTTTGTGAAGTCCTGTTGGGTTGGTGCTGTTCTTCCCTTGGGCTTTTGCTCCATGCACTACGTGCAAAAGGCAGCCACCTTTAAATAGAAAGCGTGGTTGTTAAACAGTAATGTTATTCTGTTATGCGAGGTGGAAAGCAGTTTTTTCCTGAAACCTCCTAAACAAGATGTGTCATTCAATTTTATTGCTAAATGTTAATTTTGCGTTTGCAGATGTTAGGCCTGTCTGAAAGGTTACTATAGTAAATGATACAACTGTTGCATTGTGTTGGAAACGTAGTCGTACACAAACTTTCAGCTTCAACACCCTTGTGTGGCAGTCTTCAGGACATTTTAAAAGTTACAGAACATGATGCCTTTATTAGCTGTAGTGGTATTAAGTGCATTTGAGTGTTTGCTCTCATAGAGGCTGATACTTGCAGAAGGAAAACATGCCTATTATGAATGTTACCGACACAGGTTTGTGAGATTGAGATCCCAGCCAATTCTTGCCAACTGTTACAGATGGGTGGGACATTCTGTATTTGAAGGCTGTGAATGAATGCTAAGCTGGGATCGCCTGAAGATCTAAGACAGCTCTGCAAGTCTTGCTTTTGCTTATCTTAGCTTGAGTCCCAGTTCTATTTCTGTGAATCAGATATATATAGGAAAAACTGACTGCTGACATAATTGGAGTCAAAATGTTGCTTTACTGGTTGCAACTGGTTACAATAATATGCAACTCCGAATATACCCATCTTGCTTTCCATTTAATTAAAATGATATATCATTGTTAAAGATGAGACTCATGTTAAATAATTCAGTAGCACTTTATTTTATAACTCACAATGCATTATTTAAAAGTAGCTATATTTAGACAGACAACTCCCATTTAGTTTAAGGGTTTTGTATGTTTGCTGTTGTAGTAGTTGGTGATCAGTGGTTACATGAAACCACTAGAGCAAGGAACATCAGGGAGCTGCTCTTTTACCCAGCTAGTCCCTTTCATTCAAATTAGATTTGTTAAGCTTCACTTTCTTAGTGAATGTGTTTGTAAGCTAAGGTTTTAATTAAATGGATTGGGTTTGTCTTACATCTAAGAATAGACTTTTGAAAGAACCCAAAGCATGTATATTACATTTATCATTGATGCTTGTGGGCCATTTAGGACTGTGCTGTTTTTCTCCAGAGGTTGCTTATTTACTTACTTGAAGCATTTCAGCGACGTCGTATTGATTCCTTAGCTCAGAACTATACCCAAAAGTCTCTGCTGGTAATTGTTTTTATTTTACTTAAGGAAGATGTTATTTTTAGATGTTTTGGTACAGTTGATCATTTGTGAAAGCTACCATATGGTGGTACTTTGCAGATAGAATCACTCAGGAGAGGATTTTTTTAAAGTGTGTATGACAAGATGTAGGAAATATATGTACAAGAACAAACCCCTTTCAATAGCACAAACATAAGCCTAAAAACTTCTAATATTGTAGTGCTCAAAGGGAGTTTTTAATCTTTGCTCTTTTCTTCCTGAACAAAAACAATTCATTACTTAGCTGGGGGCAGGGGGTGAAAAAGAGAATGAGAAAATGAAAGGTGAGAATACTATATTGCCAGAGGTAATTACACCAAGGTTTATTGCTTGTTTATGATACGCTAATGATTGGTTCACAGTTCTATTTAGAAGACTTTTGTCCAGTTTTGCCATAGCTTATCCACATTGGATAGCAACTTCCTTGGCAAACTGTTTACTTGATTTCAGTGGAACTACTTTTACAGTCGGTTGCTAGGAGAAACAGATTGGTGATATGGCCGGACATCACTGTAACTTCTGTTATGGGTGTAGTTTTAGTTTGTGCGTAGCTATCCCTTACATGTTTAGAGTACTTTTAAGGCATGTCTGCATCAAAATGTGGCCAGTGTTAATTACCCCAAACAAAATTTGAAGATGAACATGTGTTGGTGTCTGTGAACTCGAGGAGGAGGGAATAAGTTGTGGTGTGAAGGACTAAACTATTCTTTGGGTCAACATGTTGTTTGTCACTAGCCACTGTTTGCTAAAGCCCCATACTTGGCTATAGAGTGGCACTGTAGCAGTAGGTACCTTTAGGGGAATCAGGACCAAAACTGATTAGGACTTCTGTGAGATTAAAGCTAGCATCTTTAAACCTCATCTGGGAACCTTTTTGCATCTGTGGAGTTTATGTGTGTTCCATGGAGGAAATGCTTGTGAATAAATACGTGACAGGTACCCTGTGAAGTTTGAGCACTTTTGAGCCAAAATCCTTAATGGAAACAATTCTTGGTTTTGTAATGTCTACTCATCTTTCCCCCTCATTTTGGAGACCTGAATATTTGGTACATAAAAAGTGTCTTGGTAAAAAAAAACATTTTAAGAATATACATTTTGCTTTTATGTGAACTTTGGAAAACTGTAGTCAGAGAGTTTTGAAGTAGTATATATGATGATACTGGGTTACAAACAGGGTTATATTGGAGATTGAAGTAATGGAAAGTTCTTCATGCGTGTGTTGAATTTAGTTTCTTCATTTTTAAAGATGCTGGTTAAGGCAGGCAGAGTCAGTGCCTTCCTTAAACAGATGACTTCAGTTCTTGGGGCTACAGCCTGAAAACTGCCTGTCATCAGCTGGCTTCTAGTTGCTTTAAAGTTAATCACTGTAGTGCAAAGTACATTCCTTAAAAAGATGGCCTTGCTTCAGTTCTTTATAGCAGGAACCTGTCAAGAACAGAAGGTTCGAATTAGAGCTCACACTTTTTCTCTTTAAATTCTTCTCACCTTGAGGATCAGCACAAGATTAATAAATGAAATAATCCCTGGATACTTGGAAGTAGAGTTGTCAGATGAGCACAGTTACAGTTCCCACTCTTGTCTTGAGTACTCTGCAAAAAACTGGATATGAAGAATAGCACTTTTATCACTGACCTGGCTTCCTATTTTAATGGGTCTGTGTCCAGTTAATGCAAAAGCTCTATTGGATATGTGTTTTGCTCTCAAATCTGCATTGGGTATCTGGCCTGTGTTTATTTTTGGATGAAGCAGACATTCTGGAGCAGAAAATATAAATTAGGAAATGCAAGAAAATGCGGTGTATTGAGCAAGATAAATACACTTGTAAGGTATGTGGGACAAAGCTTTCTTCCTCTCTTTCACCCCCAGTGGTTTTTGTTAGTAATGAAATTGCTGTAACATGGGAGATGTTCAGAAGCATGAGTGTGTTATAATTAGTGGAGATAATATGGTGTTTAGTTAAATGGAAAGAGTTGTTACTTGAATTTTCTTATCTGAGATTTTTTTTTTTTAGAGATCCTAAATCATTGTGGAGTAATAAAAGTAAATTAATTAAATTCCCCACTGTGGTTTTATTTGCCTTAGTGGGTAACACCAGCCATTTAGGAACGGAGCCTTCAAAAAGTTTCTAACCTTTTCCATATGGTGACATTTGACAGTGCCAAGTCCCAGCAGTCACTTCCTGTTTGTTTCTGGTATACATTTCTCTCAGATTACCATAGCTCGTTAATTCACCTAAATATAAAGTGCTGTGAGTGATACCAGTGTTCAACTGCATGAGCATCATTCCTTGCAATGTAATCTGCTTTTCCTCGTTTTGATGTTTCCCAATTTACTCAACTAAGTAGTGGTTCATTCCTTTCTGGTTAAGGAAACATGATTTTTTAATGCATCATAAGTTCTCAGGAAAAGGCCATGGTAGCAAAGTTTACCCCAGTGGAGATCCTTTATATGCATTAGGATTGTGTGAATCTGCACAGCTTCAAAATGCATTGTAATTTGGAATGTATTCTGCAACTGCAGTAATATGAATAGTGTCACTAGCGAGGAAGTACACAACAATCATCCTCAAGTTCTTGGCACCTGTTAGTGTACAGAGAACAGACTGAAGGGTGATGCAGGATATCTGTCTTCAGTATTCATATTTTCCATAATTTTCATTCTGCAATTAAATTGATTGTACTGTATATCCATCCTTAGTAAAATATCTCAGTAACTTTTTTTTTCCACAACTGTTGTAAAATCTGGCAAATTTGTTTCTCTCACCACATCCTGGGGACTTTAACCGATTTTTAAAGTGAAATATTCATTAATGTGTATTCCTGATACATGCAACACGCATATGTATGCACAGGGCAATGTATTTGAGTTTTCATATACATATATATATTATTCAGTTCTAGAGTATGCCTTGACAAGGTTTTTAGCGTGAAATGGTGTGCAATATTTGTTGCTTCTCATAATTGCTGTGTGTCTACATAAGCTTTCAAAATAGAGTCCATTAAAGGAAAAATTCAGCCAAAGACATGATAGTTTGGGGAAGTTAAAAATGACTGAATACACTATGTAGAAGTAAGAAGGGATAGAATGGAAAGAGTTACACTATTTAAGGCCCAGTGGTCATTACCACTCCAAATTCTGACACGTTTGTATAAAACTGAAATGAAATCTGCTAAGGCATTTTAGTGATGCATTTATTGGCAAAGCTAAAATTGCTAGCTAAGTACCAGAAAGGAGGAGTTTGTAACATTTTTCAGTAGGTATTTGCAAGCAAGGTCTTCAAAGAATATTGCTTTTGGGTTTTTTTTTTTTAAATTTTTTTTTTCCTTTTCTGGAATCTTTGAAGTATTAATGCTATTTTGTACTGTGAGATAACATGAATTACCTTTTTTTTTTTTTTTTTCCCCAGCCAGGCAGGTGAGCTGTGAAGGTGGAAAAAAGATAATCACACTTTCATCTTTAATACAAGATTTTGATTATTTTATGTTTTATTCCAAGGAGCTGGAGAATGCTTTTCTGTGAAAAAGATCAGGTGAAACACATGGAGTTTATTTTGTACTTCTAGGAAAATTTCTGTTTTTTGAGAAGCACAAGAAGAGAGTTAGTCAGGAATAGATGACAACTGGGAATCCCTTTCTGAAATGCCTTATCTTGTGAGCTTCATGTGCAGAGTCCTGGAGACACATAACAGTCATGCCAGAGCTCAAGAAAGGACCAGGTCTTTATCCATGTAAGGCTATATAGATCATTGGCAAACATTTTGAATTGTTTCCAGCAGTTACATCAGAATGCAGGATGCAAGACTGTTGTATGACTGTTGTATGACTGCTGTATGACTACTGGATGACTAGCTGGACTAGCCATATTAGTTTGGATATCTGAAGCAGAATACCTAGAACTACAGTGGTTTTGTATTTGAAGTAGTGATTAAAAGAACAGTCTGTCTGGTTATCACAAAGCCGTTTTCTGGACGGAAGTATTGAAATTCTCTTGACTAGCTGAAGACAATAAGCTTAGACCAATGTTCTTGCTCTGGAATACTCCAAAAGGCTATACATATATATATATTTAAACAATGTTCCTCTCATTTTCTTTCAACTCTGACCAGCCATGCTTCTGGAAAGGAATCTATAGAAGAACATATATAATTTGTAGACCTCAAAATTGTAGCAAAACAAGAAGGTAATGTGTGGATTCATTGAAGCTCAGAATATGGAGCTTTGGGTATAAAAGAATGCTCTGTAGTCATGCTGTTTTGGTTGTTTTCCTCTGACAGGGATAGTTAAGACAGTTTGATGTCTTGTGAGAATGCTTCCGTAGCTTACTTGCAAAGGAACCACAAGACCTGCATTTTGTTCTGGTTGGCCATTAAATTTTTGAGATGATTTTATTATTATTTGTAAAGTAGGCGGAAATTATGTCAATAATTTAAGAAGTTGTTGACAGCCTGGCTAGTTTTGTTTGGTGTTTTTTCAGTCTGATACTTCGGTATCTGAACTTTGTCTTTATTAAGAGAGAGAACGCTTTCCTTCACCTTAGTATTTGCCACCTTTTTACATTACTGTTTTCTCCTTCCCCTTCCAGCCTTGAAAAAAATCAGTTGCGTTTTCCAAAATTTTCTTTTAAAAACCTAAGAACAGGCTACAAAGTGCTAGAGAACTACTACTAAAGTGCAGGAACCATAGCTGTATAACACTAAGTTCAAGCCACGACTCTCAATTTGCTAGTTATGGCAAAAAAAAAAGCCTGGCTTGGGGATATCCACAAATTACATCTTCCATATCATACTGAAAAGAAGCCTCATTCTTTCTTAGTGTAAACATTGCATTTATCACAGCAAACAAACTTAATGCTGACCCAAAATAAATATTATTTCATTGATATGCTAAAAATAAGACCACTACATTAGATGCTATTTAAAATGAATTAAGAGATTTGTTCTAGTAAACCATTTGTAGACATACTGAAACACTTCAGTCATTCTGTACACTTTTATGTGACCAATTACTTCTTAAAGTTAGCTGGTGCTTAAGCACTCATCGGATGTGGGCCATAAAAATTTTTTATGTAAGGTCAGATCATAGTTGACTTAAAAAACTTCTACCATGTAGGAATTATCATGACATATTGCACAATTATGAACAAAGAGCAAATAATTAATTTTTCTAGCTAAGTTTTTTGTTTGAATAATACCCCTGTTTAGGAATATTTCACTACTTAGATACTGAAAGCACATTAACAAAACCTGAGCTGTACTCTTGGGAGAGTTAGCATTATTGTAATGAATTCAGCAAGCTTTTACATTTGATGAGAATTTATTTGTTTATTAGATGGGTCGCATGAGATTTATGATGATCTGAACAATTCATTTCCTTGCCTTTAAGCGCTTGGGGTTTGCAAATTGTGTGAGATCACACTACTTTATTGTCACTTAGCAACCTGAATAGGGTTTTGAAACTGAGTAGTATCTTGTGGGTGGCAAGTCTCCCTATATATTTTCCGGGTGGGAAGCAACAGGAGCCCCTCTGTGGGCAGCCACCAGGAGGTTATGTGTCCAGCACTACCAGGGTCTCTCTAGATGTGCTCGCCGAGGAGAACTGGCTGTGCCCTCAGTGTTGTTTTGCACTTCTGGCATAGTTCCATGCTGGGAAGATCTGCTGAGGTTTTTCATGCCTGCAGAGATTTAAGTGGTTCTAAAGGACTGTCATGCTGCTCTGGTCAGTTACGTCCTGTTGTGTGGTTGCTTAAATTTAGTAACTGAGTTTGAATGGCTTCAGTTTGACTGCTGGTAGTCCTTACTGCTGCTGTGATACTCTGGAGTGAGAGGAAGGTCAGCAGCTTCTCTGCTTGTGAGAAGGATGGCTTGCCTAGTTCAGCAAAGGATGTTGGAAAGGATCAGCATGGCTATACAGCAGTCTCAGATGCCCGTCAGGCAGAGACTTTTCCACCCTGTGCACACTCTCTGTTGACCGTGAGGACGGGCACATACTTCTGTGTTTGTTTTAACGCTCCCATAGAGACATCTTGCTTTGTGTTCTCTCCCTCCTTTCCTGCCTGCTGCTGTCACAGTTTCTTCAGGAATTTGAACAGAGAAAGGGTGACATCCCTTTTCCTTTTAGTCTATGCCTCTGCAAGATTTCTCCCAATAGTTCCCATAAAGAGAGGAACTGCCAAAGACCATGAAGTTTTTTGGGCGTGGAGTCTTGAAGAGGGTGCAGATATATGAGTTTGCTCCTTTTAATAGTTTCACCCTTCACTGCCTTCTCCTTCAGTGGTACTGATCAATCCTGGGAGCAGATGGTTCACTGTGGAGCTATTGACTTGAAAATTAATGCACCCTTTTTGCTGATTTTTCAGCTATTGTCATTTTTTGCCTGAAGCGCCAGGGAGCTTCACATGAGCTACTCTCTAGACAAACATTGATTGGCCTCAGTCTCAGAGATCTATTAAAGTGAATAAAAGAGAGCACAAAGGGTAAAAGGGGGTTTGTGAGTCAAGGATCTGAAGGAATATGGTGGTGGTCGTGGTGTAAACAGTATTTTTTTTATTGTACATAATGATACATTTATAATATGTGGATTCTGCCTGGGATGAATGTAGAGGGGATGAAGATCTGCAGTGGGGAGCTAGTGTGATTTACTTGGGTGTGAGATGAAGAACAAATGTTTCTGTTTAAATCTGAAATCTTAAGGAAGTAAAAAATATTTTCCCCATTTACACAGCTTCTCATTACAGACAAAAACAGGAATAACTTTTAGAACCATCTCTCTGATGTTGTTAAACTTGATTTTCTTTCTCCTGAGTGAAGTTGTTTAAGGAAACCTTCGTATAACCTAGAAGTTTGCATTTATGAGGGTTTTATAGGGGGAAATCAGAATTCAGGAAAACTTCTTCATGTAGCTCAGTTGACTGCATCTTAGGGTTTTTTGTGTGTTTTGTTTGTCTTTTTTTTTTGTTGTTGTTATGAATGAATGTTGGGCTAATAAACATTATTCTGGGGTGCTTCTGGAAGCAAAGAAAGAACTTTTACCTGTACAGAGTCCACTAGTTAACATTCTGTAGAGAGAACATTGACCAAAATGTACCTCAAAACTATGTGCAGGTAAGATAAAATTTATACCTGAGATGGTTTACTGCTGAGGTTGGTGGTCTGCAACCCTCCCTGATCCACTGGCAAATAATCTTTCAGAAATTTAAAGGCAGGTTGCACAAGGTAGGGTTTGTGCATGCATCCTGTCTACTAGATGACAAATTTTTCCCTTGCCCAACTTGGTAATTCTATAAAAGGCATTAAAAAATACTCCAGGCTTCAGAGGGTTGTCAGGTTTCTATCTATGCCTCTGATGCTGCATTGCAAGACTCTGTTCTGCTTCTTCTTCAGCATTTCAAAGGAACAGAAGATACTAGTAAGTACAGAACTCCTGACAAGCTCCTGTCAAAAGCAAGCTATTAAATGTGCTGGCAATGTCAAGCTGTATGTTTAAAGACCCATCAGTGCTTTTGTGTATTATCTCATGTTACCTGCTGTTGCCAGGTAAATGCAACTGCAGTGAATAGCTTTTTATTTTTTTTTTTTCAAGAATACATGGTTTTTATTCCAGCTTCCTTAAGCTTTGCATTTTTCCATAGTTTTGATCGTATGTATACTTCAGATGATCTTACTTCTTGCATAGAGACCAGTATTTAGAGCCAGGTAATACTGTGCATGTGTGTGTGCATGCTAACCAACGTTTTATATTTTTTTTGCTTACACTGTTTAGGGTAAAAAAAAAGAAATAATTTTTTTCATATGGTTGCTGTGTGCACCATTGAGGAGGAGACAAAAGGAGTTAACATCATAGGTTCTACTCCTTCATCAGCTGGGGATCTGCTGCCAACAGTTTTACAAGGGGCTCATATTTCAAATTACCCTTTGAGATTTTGATAAATCTGTGTCCCTGAGAGGTTGCCTCACAGTGAGGTGTTGGAAATGACAGGGAAATCTTATATTTTCTATTTGAGTAAAAAGAAATAAAAATACGTCAGAGCCAGGGCAAGAGGCATATGAGCTTCTGCTGAATTTTGTTACAGATGATTATACCTTTTCTTTGAAATATACCCAAGGTTATATGTAGCTGATCTACAGTTTAAATTACTGTGTGTAGGTGTGAGAGGTTATAGAGAGGGACTTTTCATAGAAAAAAATATTTACTTATGTTGCTACAGGATCATAATAGTAATCTGGGTCGGAAGACACTTTGGGAGGTCATCTGTCCCACCCCCATGCTCAGAGCAGGGACATTTTCAAGGCTACATTTGGTTGCCCAGAGCCATGTCTCTCTGAATGTCTTACAGATTGATAGAATATGGTTCCTGATTTGTTACAAATTAAGCATTCTCTCTTCTTTTTACACAACTGTTGAGGATAACCTGTGTCTGCTGAGGAAGATTTATCAGTATTTAAAGGCCTGATTAAACACCTTCAGGAGCAAACCACCCCCCCTCTCCCCCCGCAAAAAAAGCCAAACCAAACCACCATGAGAAAACTTCTAGGGCACAACTTTAAGAAAGGTCTTAAAAAGGAAAGTGCCTTTCTTCTCTCTTCCCATACCTCATAACATGGGGCAGGAGTGAAATGATGTGGTTGCTGTCTATTTATAGATTCAGTAATGTGCCAGTGTACACTTATTATACCTAATTAGGAGTATTCTAAATAACTTGTTGTTTGCATTACAGATACAGCTATATGATTGCAGATCAATGGCATGGAATTATGTCATGCCTTATCAAGGTCTAAAGTCTTTCTCCTCTCTCTAAATTAAACCTCTTAAATTAAACCTCCTAAATTAAACCTGTCCTGATTGCTTTTTTTTGAAAAGTCTCCCTACTATGGCTGTGATTTATTTGCTGTGAGACTGTTTGTATGGTGATTTAGTTAATATTTGAAAGCTAGAATTTGAAGAGGGACTCAGGGCGCAGGGGAGCTGGGATGCACTATAAAAGGAAATTGCAAGAATTTAAATGATTGCCCCTTTTATTTTTTTTTTGTTTTGTTTATTTGTTTGGTGTCATTCTGTATCCCATTTGGTGACCTAGAGTTTGACAAAGGTGCAGTTGATCAAGATGCAGTTGAAGGTGCCTGGATAGTGCTACACCATCTTCACCATTCCTCCAACATCACTGGGTCTGGCCATGGAGGTGAACATTCACCTCTTGGAGGTGGTGACAGAGGACTTGGAAGCCATGAGTATGGTACACAAAAAGACCCCTATAAATGCAGCAACAAAATGCGTGGCACAAGGACTTGATAAAATGTAGACTTCTTGACTTCTTGGCCAGTCATGTTCTGGTTATACTTTTAATGCTTTCCCTCTGGTACGTTGTTTATCATGGAAATTATTATAAAGCTTTTCAAGCTGTTCAGTTTAGTTGATAGACTATGTCCCCTGTTTGAGCCCAAGCTTCATCTTTCATTTTATTTAACCTTCAACCACATAAACTTTGTCAGTTGTTGCTAACACCACAAGTCAGTTTTACCACAGCATATGATGATGGAGAAATAGTGATTCCAGCTCTTCTCCCCAAGGGGTTAAGCAATACTAAACCTCTGATTCTTGGTGTGTGCAGAATTTTGTCATGTACGGAAATGCACTTCTGTGTTTTTCTTTCATTGGAGAGATGTAATTTAAACAAAAAGAAATTTATATTAAGCTACATGACAAAATTCTGCAGTATCCACGGAAGAAAAAAAGTAGTTGGTAGCACTGAATTTTGCTTGAAAAATTTGATCAATGATTAGGGCCTAAGAATGTATGCAAGGTTGTATTAGAAACATATCTAAAAGAACTTTTGTTCTTTAGGTAGTACACAGTTTATGAAATTATTATTCATCTTGATAGTTACAAATAAGGAAAAAATGTTTTGACACCTAAGGTTTAATGGTGGCTTTTGTTTTAATTGCTGAATTGCCTTATTCTTAGATGGAAAGTTTGAAGATCTCTAGCAGTATCTTATAATAGACTTAGTTTTTCTGTTCTTTAGAGCCTCCTAAATTTCATCTGCACTTAATTTTTACTCTAGGGAGTGGAGCTTACACGGGGAATTTCTATACATGCTATCTGAAAATTGCTTAATCTCAAAGTGGTTTGTTTTTTTTTTTTCCTTTACCAATTAAGAACATCATAGCATGTCTGTTAAAACTATCTCCTTTCATATATCGGCAATACAACTAATTCCAAACTAAATCAAGAATGTGGTCTTGCATGTTTTATTGCTCAGAGTTAATATATAGTGAACGCTCATTTGAGAGTATTCAGGAATAAATGCTGCTCATCATTGCAGTCTCTTGGCAACCTGTGCCGGGTTCATTGCATATAGGCAAGGAGCTGCCTGAGCATTGGTGGGAGATTTTTATCTTTGTTATTTTCACAAGTTGCATAGAGGAGAGTTTGATTTGAAATGTCAGCATCCTGGGATTTGAACAATGGGGATAGATATGCTTAATGTTCCTAAAAGCTTCAATGTAAAAGAGTGCAGGATGCAAAGGGCACTCTGCACATTTCATCAGTGCAGTTGAAATGGAGTTCAATGGAACAGCTTCCTTTTGAAGGTAGATCAAAGCAGAGGCAGAGGATTGTTTGCAAACAAGGAAGTAATGTAAGAACAGATTTTTTGGGGCAATGTCTTGGAGACCTGGAAGTACACATCCCAGTGAGTGCTTAACTTGACTGTCTGTTTCAGTGACCTCTAAGTCTTTTGTTTGGGCCTCTACATGGCCATAATGTTGCCAATGAACAGGACTGTTCTTACAGCCTCTAAGGGTGTCTTCATGTGTCATCACAGCCAACAGAAGCTTAAGTGAAGGCTTAGTGAAGGAGAGGGTATTCAGTGCGTCAGCAAGGAAGGATGTAGTACTTAAATCACTCGTGTCAGCTCCTGCTTCGGGCAGGGGAGCAGACACACAGAAATAAGGAGTATCTGTGGAGTAGAAGTGAGAGTGAGAAGTGTGATTTTAGTGCCTCGTGAAGAGTTCTTAGTATGCACCTAACCTGTGCTCACAGTAAGCAGATCACACGCAAAATTCTATGTCAAGTAATAGAATACTATGTGCCTGTTGATTTTGCTGGCCACTGCACATGTGTGCCTAGAAATATCGTGGGGTGGCTTGCTCAGGAAAATGACCTGTGGGAGTTCCCTCTCCAGTACGGTATCAGATATTGCATCTTGTAATGGCTTTGTGACAGCTTTTCTCCCGGAAGAGAGGTGCTTACAGGACAGCCTTAATTCTGTGGGTGGATCTTAAAAGGGACTATATTGCCTTGGGGACAGTGTTTGGTCTCTGAAATTTTTTGTTCTTTTTCTGCAATCTGTAGCTTCTGAGACACTCCTTGTTTGTTTCCTTGTTTTCTTCAGGTGGGTCTCTTCCATGAGTTTAGTGTATTTCTAAGTGCTGCTGTTGGAGGCCAAACAGTAAAACATGACTGCTTATCTTAAAAATCCAGCTACCCCTTTCCACCTTCCAGGAGTGAAATGATGATTTGTTAAGCTTTATATGTGCTTTGAGGATAAGAACTTATTTTGATTTTAAAACATTTATTACCCTAATCATTTGCTACACAAACAGGGAAGGTGTAGTAGGCTAGTGGGATCAAAAGACTGGGATGTAGATTCAAGTTACTGGAAAGCCTTCTGTAACTATGAAGAAATTTCCATTTTGCCAGGCATGTGGTTCTGAAATGTATATTGTGATGCTATAATTATCTGTTCTTAAGACTTGAATTTAAAGTTTATCTGTCAAACTAGAAAGGCCAAATTATTTTTTTTCTCTTTTCTTTTTTTTCACTTTTTTTGTTTCTTCTCTCAAATGAGCTTGGGGGTTCTTCAGAAAACATTTTAATTCCTGAAGAAGGAAGTTCTAGCTCGTAAATTGGGATGACTACTATATAATCTATTGAACACTCATTTAAAATGCCTTTTGATTATTTTCTTTAGTCAAATCGTGTACCAGTTAGTCATTATGTCAAATGCCTGTTTGACAGGCCTGTGTCAAACTGTTGATTACAGTGGTGGGAAGAGGGGATACCTGCCATGAGCGAGCTGTTTGGAGTTTTCTATTCTTGTGGCTTTTCTAAAACAACTGGATAGCTTCAAAGGGCTTGTGTTGCAGTGAACACCAGGGTAGGGTGCTGGCCATAGTGATGATCAGATATGGCAGAACACCAATCAACAGCTATTTTCTTGGCTGGGATGAATATCATGGTCTTCTGGTGAAAGCAACAGTGTAGGAATCTGTGCTCAATCAGGATCTGTGCTCTGCGTGCTCATCAAGTGGAGGTGTCCTCTTCCAACTTTGGTGAAACAACCAGCCTTTTTGGGGTGTAAGTGGAGGCTCTCACCTTTCTTTCTTACAGCATGTACTTCACGACTACTTTTCCAGTGAAACTGTGCCCCTCTGCATGTGGTGGTGATGATGATGATGATTATTTTCATTGTATCATGCTTTACCACTTTAGCTGATGATGTCAAGGAGGTGTCTCTCTGGAGGAGAGCAGTGCTGCAGTCAGGTGCCTTAGGTATCCCTAAATGAACTGCTTGCCTTCTGGATCCAGGGCAGCCCTCTTGGGCTTTGTCCCTAACAGAGCTAATTAGTTGGGGTATTATGTCATGCTAAAGCAGTTATCTTGCTTCCAGTTCCAACGTGCTTCATTTAGCGATAGCTCACATATCTCTGCAAAATACAGTGTTGTATTGTTTAGGCCTGTCCCAAAATACTTAGGAGGCGAGATTTATAACAGGGTGGTCAGTTCTGCTTCCTTATTTCTTTGGTCTTTGCACAGTGGTGAATTAGCTCCTCAGTTTGGGGGGTTTCTTCTACACTGCTTGCAGGCCTCTTTTCTACTCCTCTTCTTTTCTTGTTTGTCTTTGTTTGCGTCACCACCAAACTCACCTTTCTGCATCCTAACCAGCCTTTGGTGTTTTGCTCCCTCACTCAAAGTAATGATTGCCCTAGGAGTAGCCTGCCTTCCCTTCTCTCTGTGCTTATTTAGGAGTGGGGTATCTGAAAGATAACATGTAGAGGGAGAGGGTGTTGTGTGCTTCCACTTGACCAGGAAGAGGAGAATCCAAAGACCTGCATGTTCTGTGTAGGAGCAGTATTTGCCTTTTCCTACCTGCATGGTACAATGAAGTACCACTAAGCGATGTGCAGCAACACTTCAGAAGCATCCTGGTAGTCACCTTACTTCATTCAGGCTCTGAGGTCAGTGGAAGTGGAACATGACGGGGCGTTGGATCAAGATAATCTTTAAAGTCCCCTCCAACCCAAGCCATTCTATGACTCTACGATTCAATGAATAACTGTCTCCTGTTTTCAACATCTTCATTTTTTTGTAATCTGTGTCCCTAGTAAATAGTTAGTGTGAAACTGAAGCAGAAGGCAATTCAAAGTGCCCTAGTTCAAGTAAAAATGCAGACACTTTGAGATGGTCTAATCAAGATCAGAATCTCCCTGGTACAGAATTTTCCAATGTATCTTTGTTGCCTTTTTTATTTGTTTGTTTTGTTTTTAATTGTCCATTGACCTAAGAAATACAGTTATTGTAGCTAACAATACTGTTATAACACACTGACAAAATCCAGATAACTCGAAGTTGGGCTGACACTTGATCCTTTACTCATACTATTGTTCCATAATATTTTTTCCTCCATGACATCACGAACGATAAAAGTGCCAACATTTTTTTTTAACTGCTAAGCCTTTTCTTCCTTCATGCTATAACCTTTATGTTTAAAAATAACTTTTTTCTTTTTTTCTTTTTTTCTTTAATTTTTAAAAAAATTAGTGTACATTTCAAGAGGAACCTGGTAGCCATGTGAGAATGTTTAACATCTGTGGTGGCTTTACCACCACGTATTCCAAGCAGTTGTCACACGCATTTATCTGCAGGGGTACAATGACATTTTTCTCAGCAGCTGTATCCATGACAACAACTGGGAAGGTCCATGCCTTCCCTTTAGTTTTCAGAATGTGAATTCTTACCTTCCTAATGAAAGGCCCAGAACCAAAAGCTGTGTAACTTTAATTGTGGCATATTCTCTTTAGTCATTCAGTCCAAGCGTTTTAGTATCAAGAAAGTCTCAAATTAAAACATGTGTACCTACATGTACAGAGAGAAGAGCAAGTGTCTCTTTCATGACCTGCTATAACCAAGGAGGAGTTGTGGAAGGATTTGAGAAATGAGGGTACTCAGGAAGTTTATTTTATTCTCAGTATGGAAATCTATACAAGGTAATGTAATTTAAACACTTAAGTTCAGAGATATGCAGAAGAGTGTGTCATTACAAAAGGCATTTTTGTACCACAAGAGAACCTTTCTCCCTGTGTGCCTAACAATCAAAGTTCCACCTGAGTAGTGCACTGTCTGTCTGTCAGTGTCATCTTTAAATCCAGTGAACAGTATGTAAAGTGGTACAGAAGTAGTAGTTGGGTCAGCTCTTCAGGAACATGCAGCATCAAGCAAATACAAAGTGATTTATTTACTTGCCTAGATGGGATTTGGTGCTGAATGCTCTTGAAAATTTGAGAGTGTTTAAAGCAGTCTATTACCATGAACAGAGAAGCTGGAGAATAAAACAAAGGGCCTGGGTAACTTTATTTTGCCTTAAACATAAATCTGAGTTCAAGGAAAAGGCTAATATTCACATCCTGCTAATATATGGGCTGCCAAAAAGCAGTAATTTCTTAGGAGATGAGATTTTGATTGCTGTGAAAATGAAGGTATAAGGCTTATTGCTTTGGGAGACTTAACATCCATTTTGACACCTCTTCAAGTACTTTGAATGCTGTTCTCACAAGTAGTTTCTGGACCTCCAAGAAGAGCCAACTCATACCAGGTTTTCAGATCACTTATTGCTTTAGGAAACAAACACTATGACAGATGGTAGAAGTATTTAAATTGATTTATTCATAGTTACCTGTACAAATACTGTCTATTTTTTCCCTCAGATGAATGGGAGTGTGGGAAGCAGGCTAGAAGACAGCTTGCTTACTGTTTTCTGCATCTTGCTTCCTGGTGAGGAGTGGGGAGGGGAATTGGTACCTTTAGTTTTTGGTAAATTGCAGGAGAAGAGGAAAGCCGTAGAAGTGATGGAATGAGATGGAAGGGCTTCTGAAGAACATGTTCAATTGAGGAAAGCCCTGGGAATTGCCCATGTACAATGAGATTTACCGTTACCTCTTTTGAGGTAGTTAAGGAGAGGTTTGCATGTAAAGCTTTTAAATGTTTCACTTGGTAGTTCTGAATTTTCACTATTTATAGGTTTATTATATGTTATAATGGAGTATTATTTCAGGGTTCAGGGTTATTTTGTGCCTTTTGCTGTGCTCACCTGGAGGAAAAGGAGGTGGAGGCTGACTGGCTAATGGTTCTGTTATGCCACCAAACCTCAGTTCGTGACTGTTTAGGTGAAGATCAAAAGCTTTTCCATTCCCAGGCAAGAAGAAAAAGAGGCAGCTTTGACAAACTCAGGAATCCCAAAGGACAACCTGGATCCTCCTCTAGAGAGAAATCATTCCCCAAAGGAGAGAACAGCATGTCTGGAGAGGCTGTTACAAAGCCATTACATGGAAAATCGGTCTGTTTACCCATTCAGGGCATACACAAGCCTGGCTTATCTGATGATTTGTGAGAGAAGTTGGAGGCAAGAGAGAAGCCCTTGGGAAGGGGAGAGAGAGCCAGATTTACATGGGTTTTGGAGTGGAATAAAGAGAGGACTTTTCTGTCTCATTATGAAGCTTCTGAACTGTTCCATGAGAGGAAGATCAAAAGACTTCTTGCTGGAAAGGATGTTGGGATGATGTCTGTTTTGTTTTGAGCTCCCAGACTACCAGCAAAAGACTGCTGTAGATCTGCCCCAGTGATTCAAACCCCAAACCTTTAATCTTTTCTTGTGAACAGCTTCTTGTGAATTGTAGGGAATGAAGTAAATGGAAGTTCTTAATCTTGGCAAATTCATGGGTATGATAGAGAATATGACCCTCTTATCCTTGCAGGAAATGAAGAAAGCCTTGGAAACCAATTAATTGGAAAAACAATTAAAAAGAGATCACTTCCGTTACATGAGTGTAGTTGCCTCTAAGAGAACTTTGATTTTGCAAACGAAGGTGGCAGGGTAAGAACTGGCTATCCTTTTTGAAGTCTCAGTTGCTCAAGTAGTTTATTATCATGTGGCTTATGAAACGTCCATAGTCCTGGTCATGTGTCCATGGTCAGCTTCTCCTGTTGGAAGTGTTTAACCAGAAGAAAAGAATGTACAGTAAGTGTCAACGAGTTTTCAGTAAGATGACCCCAGAGAATGACCTTTGGATGTAGCACGTTGGCTGGGCATCTGCCAGGCATTTAAGGTTCCTCTCTGTTTCTCAGCTATGAGTGGCATGGCTGGAGGGGTCAGCTTCCCTTTTCTGGGAGGAACTGACGGGCAGCACCTGCCACAGTGAGTCAGCAGGGCTGCGCTGGCATTGGCCGTGGCATTCTCGCACCTGTCAGGAGCAGATGCCAGCCAACCTTTGACAGTGTCAAAGGAAATAACGATTCACGGAACAGTGGCACACTCCACAATTGGTATTTTACTGCTGTGCCCTGAGTTAGTGCCCTAGGAATCTCCTCCCATCCCTGTGTTACTGGGAGCACTGTGCTTGCTTCTGTTCCACAGCTTCTTTTTCTTTTAGCCTCTACATTTGTTACATCATTTCATTTCGAATGATGTTTGGTTTATGCTGAATGCATACCTGATGGAACTACTCATTTGAGTTCTTGGTCTCTATGCCAATAAACAATATACCTTGGCAGCACCCAGCATTTTTTCCCAGTGAATGTGTCAATGGTTTCAGGGACTGGATGGCAGTAAAAACTCATGGATGACCTTGAAATAGGTGTATTTTTAATGATCGCTCCACTTCGTTGTTTTTTTTTTTTTTTTTTTTTTTTTTTTTTTTTTTTTTCACTTTGTAGCTTTTTGTCCAACAAATTTATCAATGCCAGAACCGTAAGTTTTCTGAGATAAAACTGTATGGAGCCGTAATTCAGCTGTTCAATGAACTTCTTAGTTTCAAACCTCAATATTACTTCGGTGAATCAATTTATCAAGAGAACAGGCTATTTCACTAGAAAGATCTGAAAGAGGGATAATTAACTCTGTAGCTGGTTCTGTCTGTCTGTCTTTTGTCCGATGGCGTCTGGAAGCAACTTAATAGAATATAAAGTATTTAAAATTTCATTATCTAAAATTGCTTTCCTTAATTCCATTCACTTTACATGTTGTAACACTGAATTAGTGTATATTCTGTTTAGAGCTGCTAATGAACTACATTCTATTTACCTGGTTACTCCTAGGCTTCTCTAATAAAGTCATGAACTAATAACCTTCTGAGTTGAGGTACAGCAGATGTATCTGGAAAGGTGTCTGGTAATAATGGTAATAATAAAACAGATCATCATCTGTTTTGTTACCAATAACAAACAGTGTTACGGTGGAAAAAGAGTAAATTATGGTGGTTTTATTTTGTTTGGTTTTGGGGGCTTTTTTTTTTTTTTTGAGAAAAATGGAATCTTATTTTTTGATATTAATATAATTTTCCAGCTAAATCGTCTTGCCACTTATGTTCACATTGTCCACACATCATGTCCATGCAACATTTACTAAGAAGGCTTTTTTGAATAATTGCTTCATAAATGCAAATATTAATACCTCTTTCATCAGAGAATTCATGCTTTTTATCATGCTTTGCCTTCAAGAAATTGCTTTATGATGCAAATAAATATAGATATCTGCCATCTGAAATGCTTTTAACTATCAGTCTGAATATAAAATTGTAGTGCTTTTTGAGGTGAAAATAGATTGTCATAAAAGCGATATGAAAAATTAATTAAAAAACTATTCTGATAAACCAAATTGTTTTATATAAAAGTTGTTCAATACAAGTAACATACAGTAATACAGAGAAATGTAGCTTTTGTGTTGTGAATGTAATTATCTCTTTTATAATCTCTAGAAGGAGTAGTTAAGATGGGATTCATGTCTCTTCATTTCACTACCAAGGTTAGTCATCTACCACACTCCCTCTATAGCCAGTGGAAAGAAAAAGGTGCTTCTCCAAAGCAATTACTCTCATTTCCAATGCCCATCCTTTGGGCATCCCTTTTCTTTTTCATCACTTTCTGTTATCTGACCAGCTTCTACTTTTCCAGTCAGTAATGGGACTTACTAACATGGAGCCTGCTGGATGTCAGGGATTTCTGTAGGGTATTGCTTCTTCCCTTATCTGTCTTCGCAGTAATTTAGTTTGGGTGTGTACTAGCTGTTCTGGGGTGCATTCGTTCTCTTCTGCTGTAATGTACGTAAGTGCTCCAGGTACCTGGAGATTATCTATTCTGCTTCCAAAAAGGTGACAGGTTTGGTGCTCAGTAGGAAGGGAGTTACCAAGTCCTGCCTGGCATTTAGGTCACCTCTTAAAATGCTATATTAGTTACCTTAGAAGAGCTGGTTAAATAAGGACCTGAACAAGGTAGCTGTGTATTTGGATAGCAAGTGCAATTCAATCACAAATAACTTTCTGAATGCTCACAGTCAGGGTTTCACTCCCTGTTCAAGGCAAATCTCACAGATCTAATCTTTCTCATGCCCTTTCCCACTACATGAAAATGACTTTTAATAGGGTAGTTCTACCAGTTTAAGACTGCTGTGTAGAAGTACAGTGTCAACTGTTTTGTGATTTATTTTGTTAATATCTTCATGGAAGGTATGAATCAAAATAGCATGGGAAAGAGAATTGCATTTTCATATACTAAGTGTATCAGTGAATTGAATTTACATGAGACTTAGGAGCTCAGCTGATTTCTGCAGAGGCAAGCACTGTATATTAGGAATTAAAATTGTTGTTTGCAAAACAGGGAAAATTTATCTTGTAAAGAACACCTAAGCCATTTTACTTTCCTTATGTATAAGTAAATAGATAATACGTGTGGAAGATTTAATGAGAACAAAGGCAAGTGCCATTCATTGGTGCTGGAATATAAATAACAGATTTTTCTTTATTAGAAGGTGGCTTTAATCAACTCCTGGTTTAGACAAGAAAATATATAATTTTTTTTTAATATAGGCACTAGTTAAAGATATTAATAGAAGCTTTTCGGACGTGTAGATGAGTTATAGTGCTGTGTCAAGTGGTTGAGGTGACCTGGGAAGGCGGAGGGCTTTTGTTCAGTAAATATTACAGTATTTTCACTTCTTCGCGTTGCTTCCATGCTTTTTCTTACTCATCCTTTACTCCAGTGCTTTTGGACTTCAGTCACTTGTGTTGTTGCATCCACCCTCCTTTTTTCTTCCTGTGTGTCATTATCTCCCCTCTTCTGTATTTTGGGTTCCCACCTGTGTCACTTGTGCCTTTCATATTTCAGTCTTTAAATTACCCATGGGATGGAGGTCATCCATTGCAAGGAGGCTTTTGTGTGAACATGAAAGGTGCTGGGAGATGAGCAGAAATGCTTTCTTTTCTCTGTTTCATCTACCTTCTTCATAATCCCCCCATCTCTTACCTGACCCTGGGCAGGCAGCGAGGAGGAGCAGGAGTGGCTGCTCCCTCTTTCAAGCTCTTGGATGGTTCCATCTCATGTTTCCCTCCAGTTTGAACCACACCAATGCTGATAAGAAATGCAGATGTTTAAAAATATCTCAAATAGCTGAAAATATTTGGAGTGTAGCTTTCTATTTACTCGTAGATGGAAATTCTCTTTTCCTTCAAAGTGTTGTGCTCATGGAAAATCCCAGACTGGAAGCTCAAAATATTGCTTTATATAGCAACATTTCGCTCTGCAGTTTAACCAATCGGGTGAATTCTTTCTATATTAGATTATGTGGGGAGTAATAAATCTGGCTGAGGGCAGTAGCGTATAAAAACCTTGAGAGGCAGAATAGCCACAGCACATACTTGAAATCTTCTATTTTGCAGATTTGTGGGAAAACTCCTGGGAAATAAGAGTTAGACTAGACTTTTGGTTTTGTCGAAGACATAGTTCTAGAGAATCAGTGAAGCAGTAAGTATTGTAAGAATATTAAGCTTGTTACCTCTTAAGTGTGTGTCTGTAAAACCAGATTTCTCTATAAAGGCAAATGTGTCATAGAATGATGGATTTTAACAGAGCTAATATCAGCAGTAACATTTAAGTTCAGTAAACTTGTGCAGTGAGCATCATTTCTTCTAAAACAGATGTGTTTTATAATCATCAGTATGTTGGAGGAAATCACATTGATATTAGTATTTCTCAGCTCTTCTGCTCTTATGTCTATTGATGCTTTATCTTTTGTTTCATTGTAATTTTTTGTTATATTTTTGTATTAATCTACAGCTGTCTGTCTTTCTCTGTAATGCATGCCATTATCTGTAACTGGTTTATCTTAGTAATATGCGGTGGATATTTTGTTATTTGTGTAGCATGTGTCTTCTTACATTTTATTGAACTGCAGGTATATAAACTTCACTTACCTGAAACTATTTTACCCTCTTCCTCATAGTGTTTTCTTCTCAAACTTTTCATACTCTACAACAACAGCAAAGATCCAGAATATTGCTGTGCAGGAATCAAACTTATGTCTTTGTGTTGCTGCTGGAGGTACAAAAATATTATCCTAGTTTTATTTTGATCCCAATTTTTATGAAGATGAAAATTATTAGCGATGCATGTTTAGTGTAAACTAAAATTGCATAATGAGTTATGAAAAGAGAAATGCTCCATGGTTTGTGGCTGCCTTCATACTAATTTTCTTAATTATTATGTCAATTTAAAAAAATACATTTTGGTACCAGCTAGATCATCAGCTTTCTCTTGAATCTTTTTACATGAAAGTCAGATACTTTAAATCTTTATTGAAATAAATGTGTACTTGACATTGTTGGAACAGGTATTTAGAACCTGTCAAGGAGAGTATTATACTGTGTTGCTGAATACTTACTGATGTGTACTTGTAGATAAATTGGTAGTTTCAAATACTTTATTTTCAAAGCACAAGGAAGCAAGATAAGTTGCGTGTTGAACACACAGCTGCATTCTTCTTTTATCTAAGTTACTCTTAAATGTGACAACTAAATGTCAGCTTTGAGCATTGCATAGTATTAAACAATTAAATAATTTTGATTTATTGATGTTTCTATTATTATGCATATTCCACTGTCTGCATTTCTATGAAGCAGGCATGTGCTCTGAATATCACCATCATCAAAAATATCTTCTTTAAATTGTTCATTTCATTAAAGAGTTCTAGTAAAAAACTGTAAAATACTAAACATAAAATAAAATCAAAGAAAAAATTTCCCATCTCAGTCTTGACTAAGTTTCCCATGTAGGTACTACAAGAAGTACTGTAAAAATGGGAAGCCCATTTGGAAACAGTGAAGTATCCCCACAGGAGAAGGATTTTGGTTTATATTATTATATCTTGTTATGTAGTATCATATAGGTGAAAAGACAGACTTCCAAAAGATTACGGCAGATTAAGCATACAGTTGTTACTGTGATGCTTATATGTGATGGAAGATCATCCACTGTGATGGAAGATTAGCTTGCTAGGATGTAGAGTGAAAATGCTAGATAAGGAAACAAAGGGAGAACCTGAAATGAATCTGTCAAAAAAGTTCACAAGTAAATGCATTGCGTTGTTTGCAGGAGATTTCGGTTAATTCAAACTTGTATCAAAGCTATGAAAACCATCAAGTTCCTTCTCCTGGTCCTGTGTTTGATACATCTGCCTTGCTAAAGAAGTTATGCCAGCGTTGTTAACTAATGAGGTTAAATTACTTGCTAATATATTTGAAAATTCCATCTGTTTTTTTTCTCATCTCAGCTTCACTGAAGAGCATATTTTATCAGCAAGCTTACCATTTTTCCCTGTTTTGGGCAGAGTTTTGCAAAACCATTAGGAATTGCACTTTCCTCTGATTTCAAGTGAGGTTTTGCAAGTTCTTTTTCTTTTGTGTCTTCATTGCAATGTTTTTCACTCAAGCTACCAGGATGGTGAAGCCATACTGATTCTATTAACTATTGGTATCTGCATTCAGAGATGGATCATAGACTCATACAACATTCTGAGTGGGAAGGGATTCACAAATTAATGCCACCTATGGTGCTTTGCTTTGATGCTTTTTGTTTTGTTTTTCTTAGGATTTTATTTTATTTTGGTGTTGCCATTTACTTCTCTTAATTATGCTGGTGCAGTTTTAAGGTTTTCTCTGTACATGAGATCTTTGACATGATCTAATCTGAAAATAACTTAAAAATTATTATTTTTTTTACCTCAATTATTTCGTTGATCCAAGCTGAATCACCATGGTTGACAGAGGGGTGGAATACAGGTCAGTGTATATGGGTGATGGAGAATGTGTAGGAGAGGGTGAACATCTTTAAGCTGAGTTTGCGTGCAGGAGCCAACCTGTTGTGCAACCAAGTTTCCTACCTTTTCAGGAGAGAGAGGAAGATGCCTCTAAAGCCCTCCAGAGGGAGATCCTGTCCACCTCAGTTGAAGTGCCTCAAGTTTAAAGGGGATTCCAAAAAAGCTTATAATATAATTAAGATTACCAGTAAATCCCATACCGGCTGCTGCAGCTCCATCATTAAAAATGTCTAAAATTAAATGGATTAATTTGCCATGAAAAAGATCTATTTAAATTTCCAAGTTATAATAATAATTTTTATTTTAACCTTATGGTGCTATATTTCATCATTTCACTCCTGAGTTCAGATATTCCTGTTTATAAACATAAAATTCTATGTCCCTAAATTTATGTGAAACAGGGTGTATGTTTTATTTTTCATCTGTGCTCTATGTCAATATCCAGATTGCTGTTAAGGGAAAGAAACTGTAAAGTAAGGCAAAACAGCTAAAAATAGGACCCACTAACTAATACACAGCTCATCCAAGTAGAACATGTGGAAAACTTCTGTTGAGCATGCTGGAGATTAATTTTACAAAAAAAAAGAAGTTAAACTGGGGATAAACACAGCCTTTTAACAGAGGAGGGGAGCTACGTCAGCCTATTAGTTTAAAACCAGCAAGGAAATGGGGAAAGGAAGAGGGAGGTTTGTGTGGCCTGTGTGGTGAACTTGGTCTGGCTCAGAAATAACTGGGGAAAAAAATTGGGAAGCAGAACCAAGTGAGAAGAAAGCTGGGATGTCCTTGTAGGGTGTGTCTGTATATCCATTGTTTTCATGTCATGTCAACCCAGTGGTGAACTTAAACAGAGTATATCCAGTTGAGCGATTGGAATTTGGGAAATAAATTAGTGATTTCATGGTGCCTTTCAACTGCACCATCAGAACAAATACTTTAATTCTGGTTTTTATATTTTTTGCACACACATTTTTTTAATCCTTTTTTTTTCTGTTGAAGCAAATGTTTTCATCTAAATAGTAGAGCATTTTCTGCCCACTGGTGTTAAGTATTTTATTGGATTATTAAGTCTAATTAAAAATGTCAGATAAAGGAGAAAAAGTCTGTTTTGAAATAAGATGGGGGGGGAAAGATATTAGCAATAAAAGTAAATACATTTTGTTGAAAAGGCAGAAGATTAGAAGGAATGAGTAAGAGGGAAAGGCATGATTTGTGCTACCAGTGTTGGTTGCTATAACTGAGCAAGTTGGAACAGACCTGCAGTGTACTGGGAAGTGAAGACCAATTATTTGTAGAGCATGAATTGTGTGGGAAGGAGAATAAAGTCCAATCTTTCTGCTTCATTTAAGCCAAGTGCTGAAATCTGTACAAAGTCCTGGTTTCAATGCCATCCTGGTCTATCACTAGAGCAAGGATGAGGTTAAAATTCCCATCAAAATAAGGTAGTATTTTGGCAATAGAGTAGATTCCAGTGTCTTGAATTGTGTTGTTAATTTAAATCACAGTTTAATAAGCATACCTCCTTATTTTGGGCCTCTTGGCAGTGTAATGTGTCTTCATCACAAGGCTCAGTTCTGCTTTTAGAAATACGAACAGTTCCTGCAATACAAGAAGCATCGAACCACAGAATGGTTTGGATTGGAAGGCACCTTAAAGATCATCAGTTCCAACCCCCCTGCCATGGGCAGGGACACCTTCCACTAGACCAGGTTGCTCAAATTTCCATCCAGCCTGGCTTTGAGCACTTCCAGGGATGGGGCATCCACGGTTGCTCTGGGCAGCTGTACTGGGCAGCTGCACTGGGCAGAGGTACGAGTCCAGAGCAGGGCCAACAGGTTGATGCCTGTCCTGTGCTGGGGAGCCCAGAGCAGTATGAAAAAAGGGAAGAATTTTTGCCAACAGTTTTAGTATCTTTGATTTTTTCAGAAAACTACTTCTGAAGAAGTTTTCATTTGTACATTTTTATAGGATATTGTTCAGGGGAACAATTTCAGCTTGTATGGGACATAAAACAGAGAGAAAAAATTATTCTCTAATTGAGGGAAAAAATGCAGATTAGATGACTGTTACGCATCAAGCAGATGACACTTGGGGACTGGGATATTTTATTTCCTATGAGATTTTTTTTTTAATTTAAAGCCTGTCCTAACCAGATTACCAAGGAATGTTTCCTTATTCATCCGAAGGAAAACTGCATGCATGGGACCATATATAGAGTAACTGTACCTAAAATTCATATTGCACTGAGGCATTTTACAGTGTATGAAATTCTGATGCACAGAACTGAGCCAGTTGACTGTGCTGATCAATAAAAACATGAAATATGAATTGCTTGAGAAAGAATTGAGTGTTTACAATTTGTAGGGAAAAAAAGTGATGAATTCAAGCAAAAAGTAACTTGTAGGAAACAGAGTTGGTCACTCTGGAGACAGGCAGCTCTTGCTATTTGTTGTGATTATCCTGTTTTAATAATTATAACTCATGTTAATTCAGAAACCAGATGTTAAGCTCACGAGAACAAATCCATTGTTATGTTTTGCCAGTTCTGTTGTGAATTTTTAGTTCAACTTCAGTAAATAAAGTCCCAGTGCAGTTAGTGGAAACCCTGGGGTAAGAGTCAAATGAAGCCCCTAAATGAAGCCCTCTGCTCAACCTCCCTCAGTGCATTACACAGCTGAATGAAACTCTGCATCAGTGAAATGGTAGTGATAACCCTTCCGTCTCCCAACAGAATGGGAGCACAGCTGAAGTACATCAGATGGTATGATCCGGTGAATTGGAGATAAATTGGTACTGCACCCAAATCTACTGCTTGGTTTCATTTTTAAAAAAATAATTTGTTTATATTGTTCTTTGACTCATCTACTTCACCCACTGTTGGTAGTGGGTGATGTACTTCATGATGAAAAGTAGGGGGTCAGCACCTGACATGTGGAGTAAAAAGCCCGTGTTGTCAAGCAAAAGGAAATTTAAAAAGGTGGGGTGGGGAGTGAGATGTAAGGGTAGAATCTGAGAGCTTTTTTTTTTTTTGAGGTGTAAGTAACAGTTAAAGCTGATGTTCCTTGTTTTGAAAGCACTTTCATTTTTGATGTTTTTCTCATATGTTCTGATAAGTTTAAAAAATGTAGGAGTTGAATCGAATAATACAATAAAGCAATTGAGTTAGAGATGTAAAGAGGCCAGTGAGTAATCCCTGTAAGTCAAAAAAGGTAGAGTTTTTTCATTGCTTTAATTAAGTTTCAGATATTCACTTTCATAAATTTCTAAGCTATGGCCTATGAATTAATTAGTGCTTTTGGGGACTTTGGAGACAGGAATACAGTGTAGTAGCTCTCTTCATTTTCATGCTTGTCAGTATTGAACAGCAGTGTGAAAAAGAGGACTAGAAATAAGAGTGGTTAATGTGCTCTGCTGTGGAAACAGGCCGCAGTCCAAATTAAATTAATCACATTTTATTTATCTATGTATGTATTTATTTATTTACTATCTGGTTCTCTTCAGCCAAACTTGACCTTATTCTTGGCATGCAGATTTTGAGGAAGAGATGTGACTGAGATTTTGTCTGTGTGTGCATATATGTAAATATGTTTATATGCATATTCACATATACAGAAATATATACTAAATATGCATAGCTGTGCTGCTTTTGGCTGGGATAGAGTGTTTTTTGGGTACCCAGTGTGGAGCTTGAAGGGTTTGAGATGAGAAAAGATTTGGTAGGAGTGTGCTAGATTGACTTAATAGCTGTTATTGCTGTTAGGCTGTTAATTGTCAGGCTTCTGTGTTTGCCACGGGGCTTGCTGGTCTGCTAGAGTCTAGTGCTCGTTAGTGGCTGCTTTTTGCAGTGACTGTTGTGGTTCACCCCCAGCCAACCACTGAGCACCATGCAGCTGCTCGCTCACTCCTCCCTGGTGAAATTGGGAAGAGAATGAGAAGACTAAATGTGAAGAAAACTCATGGGTTGAGACAAAAACAGTTTAATAGGTAAAGTGAAAGGTGCACACAAACAAAACAGAACAAGGAATTCATTCACCACTTCCCATGGGCAGGCAGATTTTCAGCCATCTCCAGGAAAGCAGGGCTCCATCAAATGTAATGGTCACTTAACACCATCATTCCGAATTTCTGCCCCTTCCTCCTTGTTCCCCCAGGTTTCTATGCTGAGTGTGACACTGTAGAAACTATCCAAAGGATGGCAACAAAGATAGTGGGGAGCCNTCCCCCAGGTTTCTATGCTGAGTGTGACACTGTAGAAACCATCCAAAGGATGGCAACAAAGATGGTGGGGAGCCTTGAGGAGCAGCTGCAGTCACTTGGTCTGTTCAGCCTGGAAAAGACTGAGGGGAGACCTCATGGCAGTCTACAGCTTCCTTGTGAGGGGAAGAGGAGGGGCAGGCACTGATCTTTTCTCTGTGGTGACCACTGACAGGACCTAAGGAAATGGCCTGAAGCTGTGTCAGAGGAGGTTTAGGTTGGATATCAGGAGAAGGTTCTTCACCCAGAGGGTGGTTGGGCACTGGAACAGGCTCCCCAGGGAAGTGGTCACAGCCCCGAGGCTGACAGAGTTCAAGAAGTGTTTGGACAATGCTCTCAGGCACACGGTGTGACTCTTGGGGATGTCCTATGCAGGGCTGGGAATTGGACTCAATGACCCTTGGGTGTCCCTTCCAGCTCAGTGTATTTCTTTGATTTTGTTATATGCTATGGGATACTCCTTTGGCCAGTTGGGGTCAGCTCTCCGGGCTGTGTCCCCTCCCAGGTGCTTGTGCATCCCTACCCCACTCTCTGTTGGGGGTGGGGTGAGAGGCAGAAAAGGCCTTTATGCAGTGTCAGCACTGCTCAACAGTAACAAAAACATACCTGTCTTAATATTGTTTTCAGCAAAAAACTAAGGCGTAGCACTTTCCTAGCTACTGTGAAGAACATTAACTTCATGTCAGCCCAAACTAGCACATTAGTTTTTATAGATATTTATTTTTTGAGATTTTTTTATATTATATGCATATATAGAGCCTTTTGTACACCTATAGACTGTACACAGACACATACATATATCTGCGCATGCTAAATGTATGTATTAGGTGTGTATGGAAATCTTTAGGGAATTTAGGGGTGTTAGGGGTTTTTGACATGTTTTGCCAGCAGGGAAGCATGTGAGGATTGTTTTTTTTTTGTTCTGTGTTTTCCCCACTCTTCTTTTTCACCCAAAAAGTCATTGAGATGAATTGACATGTGGTGGCATCCCTGCTTTATCTCAAAGAGGAGAAAATTGTTTGGACGTTAATGTTGGTTAGAAAGGCCATGTCTTCATTACAGTTTTTAAACAGATGTGTAATTGGTGGATAGGGTTGACTGCTTTCTGTCAGTATTCTGTGAGTCACTACAGCTGAAAGTTGACAGCATCTTCTGGATCATGGTTGTTTTCTAATTATCCATTTCCAGCATCTTGCCTTTAATTTAATTAGCTTTTTTTTTTGTGTGTGTAAGTGGTTAAGACTGAGTTATTAGAGGTGTAACTGTCCCCTTAGTTTCTGAATTTTCCTTGTAGATGTATATATCTTGTATGTAAGAATCTGCTTTGGTACTATTCCATAATAACCAACTTTCCATCTGTTTTGGGGATTGAATATCTAGTTACATATGAGAACTGAAGGCTAGCTTTTCCTGTGAGTCTGGAAGGGTGAGAGTAAACAGAATCATGGTTTTAAATGATCTTACTGCATTAACTGGGATCCTGTCAGTTCATTTTAAGAAAATATTAAAACCATTAAAGTGGGTCTGAGGGCAAATGCCTTTTCTTAAACAAACTGCTGATGAATACAGATATGAGATCCAGTGATGGAATCAGTTAAGCAGGATAATCAGACTGATAAATGGACATTTCATGTATCAACTTGATTGGTTATCTCCAATAATTTTAAGACATATGTTTGAGAAATAAGTCTTCAGTGCAGTATTTTTGTGAGGTCCTTACTAATCTTCATAGTTTAGCATTGTGCCTGCTTTCCATCTAAAACACCTTTACCTCCAGCCCACAATCCTTTCAAAACCGGTTGTGTGCTGAGTTAAAAGATATGTAAACCTTGGTCTGATCTCTGGCTCAGATTCAATCTTAAATTCATTGTGCAGTGTATTCTGGGTGGTGTGAGAAGATAATTTGTGTTGTATATTTTTGATCATCTCAAGTTTATTGCGCTCATAGTCTACTGAATGATACTGCTCATATTATTTTTGATTTTGCTTCTTTATTTTGCTCATAGTCTACTTTGATAACTATTAGAGGGGAAAAACCCCAAACCTTTAAAAACTTGGTTTTATCTTTGCCTGTTTTGGTTTGCTCAATTAAGAACTGTAAGGCAGTGTGTACACTTCTAGCATTAGTCAGAGATATTAAACAAAAGTTTAATAAGTGGTCTGTTTCACTGTTATCTGCTGTATTAATTCTGTCTTCTGTGTTACATTTGTATGTGTACAGCAGCAGATACTTTTACCTAACAACTGGTAGCATCTGGAGGAGTCATCCATGTAATACTAATTTTACTTTTTTTTTCTCTAAGAAAAAATCAATATTTAAATTGCTAAAATATTCAAACAGACTTATTTTTTAAATTAATTTCTGCTCACTGGTGCTCAGTGATTATTCTGCACAACATTCCTTTGATCTGAATGTTTTTTTAATGTCAAATTGATGTTTTGGTAGAAAAGCTGCTTGTAAATACAGAATGACATAAAAATGTAAATTCTTGAATGTTAGAAAAAGCTATTTTTAAAACTCTGCTTTAATGTTTCAGTGATTTACTTTAAGGAACAAACAGTTCATTTTTAAACATCCTGCTAGATGCAACTTTTACCAAATGAGCTGGACTGAGATTTTTTACGTGTGTCTCTTCATTGCTGTCATATGCTGGGTGTCCGGATACCTTCCCTTTTGAGCATACAACTGTATTTCCAGCATGTGTGAAAGCTGACAGATTTCTTAAACTTGTCTGCAGTGATCTGAAGCATGAGATTAAAGGTTGACTGTCCCCAACAGAAGGAGTACTTGACATTCTTGGCTTTATTAGACATATGACTGTACATTTTGAAAAGAGTTTAAAATTGCATTGCTTTAAATAGTCAATCCATCAGCTCATTTACTTGGCCCATGTAATATTTCTAATGATGAGAAAGTGCAAGAAATCAGAGAATGTATTTTTAACCATTAACCAAGTTAATCTTAGATTTCCAGCTCTTCAGAATTATTGTTGAGATTTTCAGAGCAGTTTTCTTTTTTCTTAAAAATAATTCAGATCTATTTGATTTAACCACTGAAGCATGTATAAAACAACATAGAATATTTTTTTCTTCAGGTAGTTGTGTATGTATTTTTGTGGACGACCATTATATTCTCCCTTTCCTGTTTTCATTGTCTTTAACCATCCAGTGTGGGAATTGATACAGTCACGCCCTTCTGGAAGTGTAGAGACCTCAGATAAAAACAACTTGCAGTTGTTGTTAGCAATCTGCTGAGGCCTGACCGCTAAGATACCTACAAATACTATTTTCAGCTGCTTCAATCCCAGCCTTAATACACTTTATTAAAGAAGCAGAATGTGAGAAATAAGTGGTTTGAGTCTGATCTTTCCTATGGATCATTTTCCTTATTCATCTTCAAAGGGAGGAAGTAGCCAGTCAATCTAGAAGCCAAGGAGAAATGAACATGTATAATGTACATGCAAAAATCCCAGGAGTCAGAAATATAATGATGAATACCTACAGTGGATAGTAATAAACAAAGCCTAGATCTTTTTATTTATTTATCAGTGTTTTGCAGTGACTCTAATCCCTGCATTGGGTGCATCATCAATCTATTTGGCAATTTGTATGCAGACAGAATTCTGCAAAAACAAGTCATCTGCTTGGATTTTCACTGTCAGGACTGGCTTTCATTTGCCTTGATCAAAATAAATCCTGAAGTTTGCCATAACCTAACCTCTGGATCTAAATGTTACATTTATACTTAGTTTTTGTGTTTGTGAGTTGGGTTGGGGGTGGTGATGAGGATGGCTTGTGTTTGATTGTTTGTTGTTTGCTTGTTTTATTTTATTTAACTAAGATACGGTATTTTTCATGCAGAGAATCCAACTGACATTTGGTAAGCATGAATATCAGGTGGTGGAAAATAGATATTGGAGTTTGTAACTCAGAGAGACAATTGGCAAAGAAAAGTAAACAGAATAAGAAAGGCAAAGCAGAAATGAGTCTAGACCAACAAAAGTGACAGTCACAGCTAATATTCATCTTTCTCAATATTGAGCCAGTCACTTCCACTTAATAATGAGCAGAGAGAAATGGGCACCATTAGGGTGATGTCTGGTCTGGTTTAGACACTTTAGGATAAAACACATCATATGTTTGTATTATATAAATATATCAAAGAATATATTATAAAAATACATATATTAAAAAATATGTAAGATAAACTATATAAATATATCAAAGAAAAGGGTTTTCTAACCTTTTCCTCACTGTCTGCCCAGGCAGGCTAGGGGGAGTGGTTGGGACAGATCCCCCAGTGCTGCCTCCTACCTTCATCAACTTTTGCAAGGAGAGAAAAAGCTTATCAAGAGAGGTGCTTTGTCCACACAGTCGAAGTGCAAGGTCCTGCACCTGCATCGGGGCAACTCCAGATATGAGTACAGACTGGGAGAAGAAGTCACTGAGAGTGGGTCTGCAGAGAAGGACTTGGAGATGTTGTGGGTGAAAAGCTGGACATGAGATGCTGGTAATCAGCCAACAGTGTGCACTTGCAGTCCAGAAGGCCAACCACATCCTCGGCTGCATCAAATGCAGCGTGGCCAGCAGGTCGAGAGAGGTGATTCTCCCTCTTCTCTGCCATTATGAGACCCTACCTGGAGTGCTGCATCCAGCTCTGGGGTCCTCAGCACGAAGTTGTGCACCTCTTAGAGTGGGTCCAGAGGAGGGCCACTAAGATGGAAAACCTTCCCTACAACAGGGCAGGCTGTGAGAGCTGGGGTGGAGAGCATGGAGAAGAGAAGGCTCCAGGGAGACTTTATTGCAGCCGTACAGTAGCTCAAGGGGGCCTATAAAATGGAGAGAGAGGGACTTTTTATACTGGCAGAGAGTGACAGGACAAGAGGCAATGGTTTTAAATGGAAAGAGAGGGCAGGTTTAGATTAGATGTTAGAAATAAATGTGGATGGTGAGGCAGTGGCACAGGTTGTCCAGAAAAGTTGTGGATGCCCCATCCCCATAAATACTCAAGGCCATATTATATGGGATGGGGCTTTGAGCAACCTGATCTAGTGGAAGGTGTCCCTGTGCATGGCAGGGGGATTGGAACTAAATGGTCTTTAAGGTCCCTTCCAACCCACTCCGTTCTATGATTTTGATCATATTGCTTCAAGTCAGGCCTGTGGTACAATCACAGGTAGGATTCTGAATTGCAAAGGAAGCAGCCTAATGACTCACAAAATGAAACTCATTAGAGGAAAAAAGTTTTATAGCTTTCAACAATAGGGCGAAGTCTAATGAAGCGATGACAGAGGGTGAAATGACTACTAACACAACGAAGTTGGAAAATTAGTTCATCCCATCCTTCCAAAAGATGATTCAGCTGTACTCTTCAGTACATGTTGAAAGCACAGTTAAACATCAGCTAATTTTTTTTCTTGGGTGCATTAGTCTAGAGAAAGAGCCTGTGTCTCTTTTGTGACAATATTCTATTGACTAAATTATTTCTGTGCTTGATGTAAAGAATGAGAGGTGATTTCCTCTTGCATAGTGTTTGATAGATTTTCTTTCCCATACCACTGCTGGGGAATATTTGTGAGAGGGATAATGGACATACTAGTCCCCTTTTTTTGTCCCCACCATTACATGTGGGCCACTGATTGCCATAGGGGGAACAGCTATATAGCATTTCTCCACATTGTGTCTGTGTCCAGCTGTGTCACTTCTGTGCTCTTCAAGTCCTATTGCACGGAATCATAGAATGGTGTGTGTTGAAAGGGACCTTAAAGATCATCTGGTTCCAACCCCCCTGCCATGGGCGGGGACACCTTCCACTAGACCGGGTTGCTCAGGGCCCCATCCAACCTGGCCTTCAACACTTCCAGGAATGGGGCATCAGCAGCTTCTTTGGGCAACCTGTTCCAGTGCCTCACCACTCTTCCAGTAAAAAATATTTTCCTCATATCTCATCTCAATCTATTCTCCTTCCGTTTAAAGCCAGTCTCCCTTGTCCTTTTCAACTGGATATTCAACATCCCAAATTTATTTTTAGGGACAGCTGAGATCTTGATCACAGTTCTCAAAGACTTTAATAGACCAAGTCATAGCGGTATCAGAGACTGCCTTCTGTCTATGCTTAGCAAAATAAGTTTAATTCTAGTAGCTAATCAGACATTGGGGGTAAAGTGCTTGAATTTCTAGAGGAGTTCTCTAGGAATTCTCCTAGAGGTGTTTCTAGGCTAAAGATGTGCATTTTGTCCTTGTCCCACGATATGACTAGATGTGCAGAGGAACACAAATCCCTCTTGAGTTATTAGCAACAGTGCTGTCTGTTTTAGGATCATCTAATCCTATATTGACATTTCAAAGCAATGAATTCCTTACAATTCAGAGCCAAATCAAACCTGTTGAAAACATTTAAATAATGAAAATTTTGAAGAAAGATGCCTCTGTGTGGATGTTTCGTAATGCTAAGAGAATGATTTGACAGGATTACTTAAAAGTAATTTTTGAAACAATTACACACTCATTTTTGAAACAGTCATCATCCTGTATAGTCCACATTTTCTGGTGAAGAAGGGGTGTTGCTTTCTTACTGTGTTTAGTATTTTGGGCACAAGAACAAGGAGATTTCAGTGTCACATGTTACATAAAGTTTGGAGACTTTGACTGTGTGTAACACTTCCCCC
>VZTI01003755.1:1361417-1424228 GCA_013397865.1 Struthidea cinerea | reverse complement strand
CCCCCCCTTCCGCCAAGCTGTTTGAAGCTGCATTGTAGAATATTTTCCATAGAAACCTCCATGGAGATGTCTTCGTGCAGTTTTCTTTGTAGTTCAACACTTGGGATCAAAATTTTGCTGGTTCTCGGTGGCAGCGGGTACGCTTTTAGTAGCTACCAGTTCAGAGATTGTGTTTCTCTCATAGCCGCTTCCCTCTGCTTTTCCTGCCTTATCTTTGGGGGGAAGAAAAATCAACCATATGCAAGAAGCGATATAGCCTCAGGCAACTTTATTTTAATTGCATGTAGTTGGTAGACCAGGAACAGTATGAGATGGGAAAGGAAGAAATGAGGTCAACATTGCATAGATGTGGAAGTATCATTTCACTGAGGTGAATTTGGGATTTGCACATTATGTAGCCCATGGCTACTGCTTGAATTCAGACTGCTGCTTTCTGATGAACTACACTTTTAATTATTTTTAAGGGCATCAAGAGACTGCAGTTGATGTACTTTTTTTCTAGTCTATGTTGTTTAACACTTTTCATTTAAAAAGATTTTTGTACCTCTATTAAGTCTATTATTTACTGCCAGCCTTTGGAAATCAGCAGAGATAACTGCAAAGCCAAAAAAAGTGCTTTTTCTTTGTTGCTTGAAATCCTAGAGTATTTTTTTAGCTGAGTTACAAAAGCTTGAACACAGATACTCTTTTTCTCTTGTTGCTTTTGTTGTCTGCAGAATTTTGGGAGCTTGTCAAAACACTGCCTGAGCACAAATATTCTTATCAAAATCTGGTCCCACACCTTCTGTCAGCAGCGTACAGTGCTTTACTGGGAAGGAGGCAGGAAATAGTAGCACTTGGAAGAAGGAAGTTGTATTACTTCTCCAAGAAGGGCAGGGCTTTTTATTTATTTCATTTTACAATACATGGTTAACAGATGGACAGGGCTCAGAAAGTTTGGTAAGAGTGAAGGCAAGATGCTGGGGCTGTAGTCTGAAAGAGCCATGTCTGTAGGGAAGCCAGAGATTACAAGGATAGGAAGGCTGATCTTATGAATTAGATGAGTGATATACAGAGGAAGCTGTATATGAGCCTTGCTTCCTCTTTAAAGGATTAGCTAAAACAACTTTAGGGTGGATGGCCACTAAAATTGCAAGTTGTCTGCTTTTTGGATGCTATTTATGGCAAAATTGGACTCTTACCATTTCTCCTGAGGTACATGGGAACATTACTAGATAAGTCCATCAGTGAACTACAGGAATCAGCAATCTGTAAATTTGTGACTGGAGACAAGTTCTGAAGTTCTGTCACCAGCTCCATCATTCAGTGCCCTTAATTATACAAGAGAAAGGGTATGTTCTTATTCCACAGGGAAGAAGATAACATGCACTGATGCTTGAATGATTCGATGGTGAAAACTGTCTTATTAAAAGGAAATTAACAATTCTGAAGTCAACAGGAAGACTGGGTAGTGTAGTATCCCCAAATGATCAGGATAAAAATGAATACATGATTTTCTTGCTCTTTGAGCAGCTTATATCCTTCTCACTGTCTCACCTGCTTGGAGCTGAGGTTTCAGGGGAAAGACATAGTGTATCATTTTGTAATTGCAGTTCTGTAAAAATATTTTTGTCATTTATGGAGCTAAATAACAATTGGTCAGCCAAACTATTCAGGTTTAGTTAGTTTCTTAGTGCTTGGCTTTGTCACTTAAAAAATTGTTCAGTGAATGTAATGTGACAATATTTTTGAAATAAAGATAGAGCCAGTATAAATACTTGTTTCTTTGCTTCTCTTTTTTCCCTTATAATTGTAAAATGTTTCTCATGGTCCAAATAGTAACATTTGTGTTTCTACTGCTGATTGTATAATTAGGGCTTTTAATTTCCTGTAAGAAAAGTGGGAGTGGATTTTTATTTAAGCTTTTTTAAAAAATTGTTTTGTGTAAATAGGAAAGTGCTACAGAGTATAATTAGATGTCTCTGCCGGCCTGTCTTATTTCAGGAGACAGCTTCTCTATGTGGTTTTGGTGTTGTATTAAGTCTGGCTAGAAGTGGATATTTTGCAGGCTGCAAGGGGATTGTATCAAACTTTCTCTCAGGCTTCTTTCAGCTGAAGCTCTTTACCAAGAAATTCTAGTAATAATTTTAGTAGGAAAAAATTCTATTTATAGCACAGCTCTCTCTACTCACATGTTTTGGTGGTTTTTTTTGTTGTTGTTAAGTTCCTAGAGAGCTCTAGGAAAGAACGGAAAGTACATCTACCAGAGTCTTCCTTAAACAGACTTTTTATCTTCTGCTTATTCTGCGAAGAAGATATTACCTGTTTTTAGGCAGTCTTCTCCTAATAGGGGTGAGCAACTTCCTGTTATAAACTCATGACCTCCTCACACTGTTTTGTGGAGAATGGGGCTGGTATTCGGGGTTTTCCAGTGTGTGCCCTGTATTATAGGATTGATCCTCCTCTTCTCTATATTTAGTTGATTCTTAGAAAAGAAGTCTATTGCTTAGCAAAAGAAAATAAAAGAAAATTTCTGTGGAAGAGAAAAGGTAATAAATACTTGAAATCATGCTTTGATTTAATCACTTTCTCGTCTACCAGTGAAATGTCTGTGCTTGGAACGTTGCACTGTGAAGAATTTTTTTGTGAGGCAGTTCTCCAAGCTGCACATGGATATCCAAACCTCTTCAGCTGCTGAACCACCATTTATTTTTTGACTAGACTAAATTTGTTTATAAACCTCTTGGAATTTGGTTACTTACTGTATAAGAATTACCCCATTGCCTGGATATGCAGGGGGGGAGAACATTGTCTTCATGTCTCTTTATTTCCTTGGTGAATTTTCTTTTCTTTTCTTTTCTTTTCTTTTCTTTTCTTTTCTTTTCTTTTCTTTTCTTTTCTTTTCTTTTCTTTTCTTTTCTTTTCTTTTCTTTTCTTTTCTTTTCTTTTCTTTTCTTTTCTTTTCTTTTCTTTTCTTTTCTTTTCTTTTTTTCATTTTATGGAGAGGATAAATAAATTTTAATCTGGTTTAAAATAGAATTTGATTCTTTAGATATGCACTTGTCCATGGCACCTTAACTGAACATTGGAAGACCTGCTCATTGTAAGAGAAAGTAAGAGAGCAGTTAATGTCTTTCTTTTTAATGGTTTTCATGTAATGACTTCTCGTCTGTGCAGCATTCAAATTCTTTCAGTTCTCTTGGCTGAGTTAGAACTTTTTTTCAGTAGAAATTTGGGCACTTTGTAGTTGACAAACTACAGAGTGTGCATATGGGAAAAGAAAATGAAAGATGGAATAGAAAAGTTTTAAATTTTGCGGTTTGGTAACCAAGAGAACTGGTCCTTTGGAACTAAACTTTTGATAGCATCACTGAGCCACAGAAGAAAAGAAAAGTGTATTAATGAAATATGTTTGCCATTAGGGTCATGTGTTACAGCTTAATTTTGTTTAGCAATATTGTGCATTTTCTTCCTTTCCTTAAACACTTGATCCCTTTGTGCAGATGGCTGAATAAGCAAAATTTAAGTAACTGTAATCTGTTGGGTAGACTTCATTCAAATTTCTCAGGTCTTTTAGAAGAAAATTATTTGGTTTTCTGACCAAAGGGTTCAGGAAGATCTGCTTCATGAGAACAAAAAATTCTTTTGGTACTTAACGTGATCCAGGGTACAGGCTTCAGATTTCTTTAGATATCAGTTACATGTGTTAAATTGGTTATACATGACATACATACATGAAACTTTAGTCAATAAACTAAAGCACAACTTTCCAAAGATGTACTCTATTTTGGCAAACTCGCAGGACCAGACATTATGTGCAAAGTAGCTCTACTTCTAACTCTCACCTGAGTAACTACTCGAAATATCATTGTTTTTAAAATCTGGTGTATTGTGGCTTGGCTTGTCATCTGCCAATAGGAGAAGACTCCAAGGAAAATCATTTAAATCACAGGTGAGATACCAAACATTGTTGATGTAATACAGTAAGTCTCTGTCTCTTAACAATCAGCTGTACATAGCAGGTGAATAGGATCATGCCAGCTCTTCAGTTCCTTCTTTTAGTGCTTAATATCCTGAAATTCTTTTGCAGTCTCTGCAGGCACAGCTTACACCTTGTGTTCTCAGGCAAATCTGTAGAATGACACACCCTATAGTGCATTTTGTTTATACTTACTGTTGACATTTCGATATTTACTTGAAAAATCTGTTCAGATGCCTGCTAATACTGGCTATTGTGAGAGCCCATTTTTCAGTTACGACCTTCGAAGTCTTAGAGTCTGTAAGTAACCCATATTACTTTTTTAAAAGTCACGTTTCCATTTCTGTTTTCCCCAAGCAAAGTTTCCCAGCCACTTTTACAACCATGCAAGACTAACTTCTTGTCTTGTGATGAGCATGTCATGAGCGATTGTCAAAATATTTTAGAACATGTTGCTTTTCTGTACCCATGGGTATTGTATTTTTCTGAATTTTACTAAGAAAAATAATTTGACCATTATTCTTTGGCTCTTCCTTTACCCTCTTTTTTACAACAGGGATGATGTTTTTCTCCTTGGTCTTCCTGAGGGATGTTTCCCTGACTTCTCAGGGTTATTGCTGATGTTCTGTCATGAATTGTGTCATATTGCAAACAAACGTTAAAAACTGATGTCTTTTGCCACTTGTTTTTGGGAAGGTGAGTGAGGGGATTTAGAGTCTTTACTTCTGCAGACACTGCTTGCCAGCTTTAATTTTCCCTTCTCTCCCTTCTCCAGCATGTTAAATCTTAATCTCCCTGGAGCAAAATAAGATCTACAGGGTTGTTTTTTGTTTTTTCTTCATTGCAGTTTTTTTATCGTGTATTAATTTTATTTTAATGACTTGCTGCAAATAGGAAAAAAAAAAAATATCCAGTGGAAAAGCTTTCCATTTGAAGCAGAGTCTTGGTTAGAATTAGATTAAATGATGAAATGATCATTCTTTAATGGCCAAACAATTTCAGGAATAAATGTCATGTTGCAAAAAATAACCTCTTTAGTGTCCTTTGGTTATGTTGAGGTTATAAGCTCATTTGCCTATGTCTCTGTAGTCTGCAAGTCAGTGTCAGCAGAGATAGCAAGTACAGGCCATAATTACTGGTTCGTGGCAGGATGCTGAGTGTGAAAATAACTAGGTGTCATTGAAGAGGTTAGATTAACTGTTAGAGCTGACAAGATATAATTGCTTATGAACCACTTTCTTGAACAATGAACATTGTGTTACTTGAGGCTGTTTCTTCTTAGCATAGCGTCTGTGTCTGGCTGTAGAACTGGTTTTAATTAGAGCTTGAAACAGCTGAGAATTAAGTGCTCATTTATTTTTAGCCAGGATAAATATTAACTAAAAGAGATTTTTCTTCAGAATTATATGGATAAAGGGCAATGTCAGACAAATATTTGAAAAGGGAGATACTGGTAGCTTAATTGAGTTTGAAACAAAGGAGGTCATAGTGTGTGTATATATATAGAGAGAGAGAATGTCTTTTAATTGATTTCACCTTGATAGTGCTGACCACAGAAATTATCACAATTCAACATGATTTTCTAGATTGCATCAGTATGTAGACTCTAAATAGGCCTTCTCAGCTGTCTGCTCTTGCCTGGCAACCTGGGGTTGTTGGTAGTAAAGTTTAAGCCTCACATCGTCATAGCTGCCTTACTAGGTGCAGTTTGTGGTATATCAGGGCTGGTGGTGGATGCTAACAAAGTTCTGAGATTTTGAAGTTTTGGCAAATGACATATACAAAGAGGACCCAGTTAATTTCACATATTGTTCTGGACCGGACCAGATTTTATGATTACTAGCAATGCCTGTTTCTTCTTTGTTTTTTCCTTTTGTGGGTCAGTACTCAATTTGCTACACTTCATAGGGGCTTGATTTCTTCTGAGAGATCAGTCACTGTGATGGCTCTCTTTGGGCATCCAGAATCTGTGAAGGTTTTGTGCCCATCTTGTGCTAGTGTCTTTGTAGCAAAACTCGTGCAATGGGAAAGAACCCCTGAAAGAATCTAAAAGCCCTTCTGTAGCCGGTTGACACTGAATTGGCAGACAACCTTTTTAGAGAAGCGTTATTGGTTTACAAGGTTGTCTGTCAATTCAGGGTCAACCCACTACACCTTCCCATATTAAGAGTGGTGGCCAGAAATGGCTCACAGCGCAGAACTGATCCCTGTCTAGCTGGGTGCTACATGAATTGTTCTGGAAGGTTGTTATGCTTTTTTTGTAGACCTGGGATGACTATGCCTGATCAACAACATGAAAACTTCACCACACAGCCACATCCAATTTTGTATTTGGCATTGATGTGATGGGTATACAATGCTTGAAACATTTCATGTGATAGTCTGGAGTATGTAAGAAAGTTGGTGATGTCCAGCCCACACTCCATGGTCCAAATACAAATAAGCCTTGTGTTTTGATAAAAATGTACTGTGGGAAGAAGTTTTGTCACTACTTCTTGAGTTGATTGAAGTTTATATGTCGTTTTACAGACTGGTCAGCTAATGGTAAACATTCTTATATGTTATTTGCATTAATGTTTTATTCTATGGAATGTACTTATTTTGTTGAAAATCTGCTTTCTACTGGATTTTGAAGAAAACTTGTCAGTGCTTTTAAGAGCAAAACGTCAATTTTGGACTTAGCCCTTTTTTCTTCAGTCTTTGGAACAACCAGTGAATCCAGAAACATGTTACAAAATTTTTCTTGGGGACCTTTGGAATAGGTTCAGGTTTGAAAGTCTCCTTGGCCTGGTTTTACATTTCCTTTCTCACTTTGATTGATCTCTTAATATCTCTGTATGTCAACTGTACCTTCCATGGTTGTATGTCATGGAGAAGTTAGTCAGGTCTTCAACCAGTTTTAGGAGAATTGTAGAGCCACAGAGTGATTTGGTTTGAATGGGAAGGGACTTTCTAAAGCTCACCTAGTTCCAACCCCCCTGCAATAAGCAGGGACACCTCTCACTAGAGCAGGTTTCTCAAAGTCCCATCCAACCTGACCTGGAGTGCTTACCGGGATGGGGCATCCACAGCTACTCTGGGCAACCTTTGGCAGTGTCTCATCACCCTCACTATAAAAAAAGGTCTTCTTTATTTCTAATCTAAGTCTACCCTTTTGTAATTTAAAATCCTTATCCCATGTCCCGTAATTTTTTTCAATATAACTTCATCAAAACTATATCTGACCCCCAATTTGTTTTGCTTTTGGGCTCAAAGAAAACAAAAAAAAAAGGAAGTGAAATCACTGAAATCTAAAGTCCCACTGTCTGGACTTGTAGACAACTTGTACAGCTTAATACAAAACAGCATTTCAAAACAATATAGTTGAACTTGAGCAATCTGTGCTCACTTAAGTTTAAATTTGGTTCATTTCAGTATATTTTGTCTTAGTAAAAATGCTGGTCTGAACAGAACGTATGCATTCTAAACTAGTACACATCCTTGGCAAGATCCAAATTAGGGTTTACTTTGCACCTTAAATGAGACCTCACCTTTAAAAAAAAGTCAATCTATGCTCAAGACATCAATGTAGCATATGTTGGCTGGTAGAGGAAGAACCTAGAGTGGGTAAAAAGCAAACAGGTCGGAAAAGTTGCCAGAAATTAATCTCCTCAATGCTGATTTTAACCAGGCTGCTGCAAGACTTATGTACTGAGAACCAGAGCAGCAGGGGACTGGCAGAAAACTTGCAGTTCATCAGTGGATGCTGCTTTGGAGTTCTTCTACTCTTAGCGAGTCGGTAGTCCTGAAAATGTGAGATGACTTTCACAGATACAAGAAACACTTTCCCAGAAACCTGATAGTGCCTTAGAAATACAGAAAGAGGCCACCCATTAGCGCTTTAAGGCAGACAAAGAGCATGAAACTTTTCACCTTGACATGTCTAATTTACTTTCCGTGTGCTTCTGATGAATAGCTGACCTGGTTAATGTTGATAGGTGGAAATTCAGAGCTACTGTATTGAGGAAGTCTGCATTGTTATCAAAGGATACTTTTCTTTCCTGGTCACAAGCATACGGAAAGTTTAGCTGTTAGGGTATTAACGCCGAGCTTTCCAATTCTATTGGCACCGTCGGCATGTCCCTTCCTGGGAAGGAATCTCAAGGTGAAATTTTTGAATGGTTTATATTTCCTTTGTAGTGACAAAATTATTCTTCTGTAGCCTTTTGGTGAGGATGCATGGGTGGGACAAAGGTGCTGCAGCTTAGTTGAGGAATTAGAATGGAATGTGGATTTGGAAAACTGAGAAGTGAACTAAGGTATTTGATGGCCACACTCTGATCTGCCTTTCTCTGTATGCCTTCTGTTTTTTATGTTCTGTTTCGTTAAGATTTTTCTGAGAGCAAGGAATCCAAGCCTGTGGATATTGGGAAAGATGGGTAGCATAATGAGCTGTTTAATGAATGTTTTAAGAGCCAAAGGGACTCTTCCTTAGGATCGCTTGCCGGGAAACATCTTGCTTTGCTTGTGTGTCAAGCCTTATTGGCAACACTGCCTATGCTGGTGTGTGCATTGTGCAATGTTAGAAAGCTTGATGAGAGATTTACAAAGTTCTTCAGAAGTGCTCCAGCTTGGGTTGCTTCCAAAGGAGACAGTCCTTTAGGAAGAGACTGCTCCAGCGTAGGTCTCCCATGGGGTCACAAGTCTTGCCAGCAAACCTGGTCCAGCATGGGCTCCTCTCTCCATGAGGCCACAGGTCCTGCCTAGAGCCTGCACCACTGTGGGCTTCCCACTGGATCACAGGGCATCCACCTGCTCTGGTGTGGGGTCCTCCATGGGCTGCAGGTGGATCTCTGCTCCCCTGTGGACCTCCATGGGCTGCAGGGGCACAGCTGCCTCACCATCGTCTGCACCAGGGGCTGCAGAGGAATCTCTGCTCTGGCACCTGGAGCACCTTCTGTCTCCTTCTTCGGTGGCCTGGGTGTGTCTGCAGGGCTGTTTCCCCCACATTCTCACTCCTCTCTTCTGCAGAGTTCAAGCTAATGTTGGGTCCATGATGACCTAATACAATGCATAAATTCTGTAGCTTTTATAATATTCAGGTAAAAAGCTGGGCTGTCCAACTTGTCAGAAAAACATCAAGCCTAGTAGTTGGAGGACTTGACGAATAACCAATCATTTCTTTAGGACAGCTAGACATAAATGCTTTGCTGAAGTTGTTGGTGAAGGGGCTTCTGTGCCAAAATACACTTTCAAAATCATTATAACAATGTGTAAAAATTCAAATATTTTATAGTAAAAATCCTGTAAATTCAAATGACTGTATTGCAGGTTAAGTTGAGTGATTGCACTTTTGAAGTGTAGATAACCCTTTAATTTAAGATGTAAGTACTACTGGGAAAATCCCTAAGTCAGGTACTTGATTTGATGCTTTGCTTTGGATTAAAACTCTGAGATTCTGTCTATCTGAGCTTTGTTCCATATATTACCTATGTTAGATTGTCTGTCCTTGTTATAATTTTTTAATTTCTGTTTAAATTTGAACAGCTTTGCAGGTAATAATCTAAACAACCTCAGAACATTCTTTCTGGGGGTCCTGCAGCTAAAATTGTGCTCTTCATCTAAACAGTTCAGGTGAAAATTGTCTGCTTTGTGTAAAAATTTTTTAAACATGAACAGAAAGGTTGTTTATTCAGAAATAAACTGTGTATTGTGCTCTAGAAAGTCTCTGATTAGTTATACTTTCTCCCTTCTGTAAAGTAAAGCAATGCTCCCACATGGGTAGGCTATGTAGTAAATTGAGATGCTGTTATCATATGTGCAGGCAGTGAGCTGATTTCCAGAACATAGAAGTATAAAATAACTTTATTAAATTATTTAGGAAGGTAGATGAAAAACATTTAATAGGGCAAGATACTATTTAACACTGTGTTAAATTCATCATGCCATGCAGTCTTTTCACTTCTCATCTGACATGAATGCTCTTTAAAAGAATAGCTGGTTCCCTTTTAAATGTTCAATAGACTGCAGTATATATTTGTATTACATAGGAATTGTTAGAAACTTCTGCCAATAATGTCTGCCTGTCTTACATTCTGGATATTAGAATGTCTCCCATGGCTATTGTATCTGAATGAATCATCAAAATACCTAAATTTATCTTTTTCCTGTTCTATGAATAAAAAAGTATTTTTGCTATTTTTAACTCTGAAATGAAGGTATAAAAGAGAAGTGAAAAGTTATTTAATGCAATTATCAAGAAGCCTATAGCAGATGGGACCTGAGTTCCTGTTCCTGAATCACAAGTCATGCATTTACAGGCTCCTTACACAGTTTTGTAAAATCCATAATTTTTCAGTGCTATTTATACTCCATAACAAGTCTGTAGTCATTAATTTACTTTCTGTTTTGACATAAGATTGGGCAGTGTATAAATTGTTTCCATCCACTCTGTCTTTCAGGTTCCTCTTTTGTGAGGTGACATTATGAAAAGCCACTGAAACCTCTAAATTGACTCAAAAGCAGTTGTGCGTGTGAGCATTTGGAAGAGGTGTAAGGTGTTATTTATAGAAATATTGTGATAAAGACAAGCTAAGAAAAACAGGTGCAGAATATAGAAACTATTTGCACAGTTTCTTTTTGAAATTTTTGTTCCTTCAGACCAAATGCCATCGAATAACAACTTTTGACATTCTTATGTTCTTGGATCAGATCTGATTCTACTGAGAATAACTTTTACATAAATGTGTCAGCATTTTATTATCTACAACACAAGTGAAAGAAAGCTGCCACAGTCCTAAAGGGTATCACTGACAGAAATGTTAATGAAATAAAAACATAACAGTAATTTTATTTCCTAATTATTTATGATTGACTTTTTGGCATTGGTTGCTTGTTGTTTAGAAGGAAGTTTGAGAAATGTATTTCAGAAGATAGATATTTTTTACTTCTTAAGAGTTTATGCATGTAAACTGCTATTAAATATGTAGTGTAGTAGGTCTATTGTCTCCATCTCTATTTAAAGAAAGAGGTAAAAAAGAAGAGGTTTTTTGAAATGCAATTATTTTTACATTTCTTTATTTGTCTAATGTATGAAACTTCCTTTTTATTTGGTTCTTGCAGACTACAAACAATTTAACAAACACAATTTGCCAACCAGTAACTTTCCAAAGAAAATCTGTTTTCAACATTGTCTGAAACAGCTGTTCCTAACCCAGAAAACCATATGATTTTAGTCTGTTGCATTGTTTTTTTGTAACAAAAAAAAAAAAAAAATCATTCTGACTTTAGGTCAAAAGAAAGTGAGATATGACAAGCTGTTCTGGGCTAGTCTAAAGTACAGTAGGCAGCAGATGGAGTAACACAGATGGTTAATTCTTCATGAGTGTCTGAGTTAACATGAAGTTCTGGAGTGCTCCCAAATTTGCATCGAAGTGGGATATGCAGAAATGGAGATTTTTCTGTTCATACACTTGAGCTGAGAATAGGAATGTGGGAAGATGAGATAGGATGCTGTGAATAGCTGTGTATGTCCTGGGATGAAAAGGTGCTTAAAAGGGAAGCTGAACTTTGAATTCTTTGGGAACCCAGCCTTCGTCCTCCCATCAAAAAAAAAAAAAAAGGAATTTTTGCTGCTGACTTGGAGAGGACCTTGAGTAAGATCTGGGCATAACAGATTGCTGTGTCTGCCTTTGGGAGTGCTGTATCACTGCAGAAAAGGAAGAAGCTGTGTTTCCAGTTAGGAGTTCATGCTGGAAAAAAAGAGGAATTTGGCAGCTATACTTAGAATTGCTTCCCTGTTCATGACAGTAGTATCCAGATGTATAACACAGGGTGTCATGTGCTTTTGTTGTGTCTTAAACAGATGTAATCCTCCCACTGGCATTAAATAGCTCTGTTACTCAGACAAGCATCTATTTAGGATTGTCTGCAGCCTAGACATTAGAGTGTTAAACTGTTAGAAGGGGGTTGTGGGGTTTTTTGCCATGTTTCATTTTAAATAAAGAAAAATTTCAGCATCCAAAGTACTTGTAGAGATTAAAAGGGACTTGAGAAGTCAAAACTCATGTGCTAAAACCAGATTATTAATTGATGAATGAGTGTCAAATATAGCATTGCACATTCAAAACTAGTTATTTTTGGGTACTAGTGGTTATTTTAACGTAAGCGGCATGTTGACAATGTAAGAATAACAGCCACAGGAAACTCAAAATGTACAGATGTAAAGCTGGTATGCTAATTCACAAGTTTTTGTGGTCTAAGTACATCTCTAAAACTGTATTTTTATTTAATTCTGGAAGTAAAGCTGTGCTTTTTTTTGATAGAACGCTTTTTGGGGAAGTGTCTTGTTGACTCATGGAGTCATGCTGGTTTTTCAGACGCCCTTTGGACATTACTAAGTATTTTTTGCCAAGTGGTGCACCTTCAGCTTTGCTGTAGGTGGTTGCTTCATGACTAAACAGTTTCTAGTGAAGTTCCTCCCTTCAAAAGGGGCATGCAGCTTTGGGCCTCCTGCAGCTGAAGAATGGAGTGCAGTCGTGGGTTTCTTGCCTCGTGGGACAACACATTAAACTGTGACCGGCTGGACCATCAATGCTTTTGTATGTCACTCAATATAACTGCTAGTGATGGCTCTTCTGTGCTTTCCTGAGGGTATGTTTGTAGGTTTTGTGCATATTTATGCTGATAACACCTGCCAGATCAGACACTTCCAGGATATTATGGGAATCCCAAGCCTGCTTTGATATGTGCATCTGGACCAGGCAGATGTGGCCCAATGTGGGCACTTCTAAAATCAGGGCTTTAGCCCCCTATACAGTACTTTACCATTTGGAAGCTGAGGAGTCTGAAGAACCAGGTGGTGAGGGGTTTTATTCAATCTTGTTTTTGGACCTTAAATAGAACTTATTTTGTCCCAAACCAGAAAAATTAGCTTCTTATTCCATCAGCTGAAATGTCTATGGAGGGTATTTGTCAGCTATCAGGATCATGCTCTGGTTTGGTTTTGGTTTTCTTGGGAGAAAATCTCTCTCTTTTTGGGTGCTCTTCACCCAAAAGGCACAGTGTCTGTGAGAAAGCTTTGCTTCTGAATGTCCCCCTTCATTCTTGGTGGACGTGAGGAGAGCAGAGGGGAGACACTTCTTAAAACTTGTGTTGGACAATGTGTTTTAATGAACATAGATTTTAGAAATGTTTGGTATGTAGGATAAGAGGATTTGAAAGCTATAAGGATGTGCTCCTTATTTATCTTCAGTGCCGATTGGTGTGGTTGTACTTTCAAAAATGCAAAAACAATACCTGCATCAGTTGTGGTACTTAGACATATGTTAAAATAGCAGGTATAATTTCGATTTCTGCAGAAGTCTATTCCTTTGCCTCTTATGCTTCTGTAGAAGCATAAAGCATTTTAGGAAAAAGCAATAAACAAATAACTTTGGAACATAACCTCCAGTATGGTTCCCTAATTTGTCCGGAAACCCTTGATTTTGCTTGTCCCCATTAATTGCTCTTGTACTGTGATTAACAATCAGACATCACTGGGATGGGTGGCAGTGCAGATATTTGCATCCTTCTGTATAACTTATTTATTTTAATTTTGGTAACATATTTGTTCAGGCTGTTACTCACCTGTAGGTTGAAATCTTGTATAACATTCAGGTTCTCTAGGTTATCTTTTCTGTGGTTTTACTATAGGGAAAAGCATTACAAGGATATCTTGAAGTTATGTTCACAGCTGAAAATCAGCAGTTTTGCTCAAATGTTTCATATTTAGGAAGCATATGTACATGAGGTTTGTCTTAAAGTGTGTTCTGGGCTTGGACTGTTGGTAGTGTCATTGTATGAACGTTGCTTTTGCCTTTGGGCATTTTTTTGAGGGGTTATTAATGCTCCTTCTTTCTTCTATGTCCCCATGTTTTTTAGTTGTTCACTTACCTTCCAGACCTATGATGAAATCCAGTATCATGCCTGTTGCTATTTTCTTCCACCTTAGAGAGATACATGCATGTAAGGTATGTAGCCTGTATACTGCTGCTAATTGTGTAGTTCCTGATGAAGAAAAGCTAGCTTTTCTTATCATTATTTTTGACATTTATCCCCATCTTCGATCTTTGCTGAATGGGGTTGTGCTTCTTGTCAAATGCTGTGGCTATTCACTGATGTAACGTTTCCTGATATGTCTGTATGGGACAACTGGAATTTCTGGAAGAAGTGTCCTCAGTGATGTGCCTGATTATTAAGCCCTGTTTTGATAAATATTACTTTTTTCTGTATATTTCTTGTTGAAGTAATTTGTGTCAAAAATTCAACTCCTTTTTTGCTGCCCTCACTTTTATTGGTACAACCATAAAAATAATAGGTCCATATTAAACACTGAATTTTTCCAACAGGTTCTGTTGTATCTTTTCTTCATACTTGGATCTTCCAGGGCAGAGTAAGAGGGACCAATAACTTCTAGTTTATCACTTGAGAATGGAAACCTTGGCACATAGGTGTAATCAGAAACGTGATTATGTGAATCATGAGCATTAAATAGACTTGAGATGTGCTTAGGGATTTGAGGGGGAGGGTTTTTGTTTGTTTGTTTGTTTGTTTGTTTTGTTTTTTTGTTTTTTTTTTTGTAATTTTGCCCTTTTTCACTTTACCTTTGGCATTTTGACTGTTAGCAGTGTCAGAATTTTGCCCACGAGGAAACCTCTCTATATCACTAGCGACAGATTGTTTTTGTTTTGGAGTATTTACACATGCTGTGCATTCTTTGGGAGCTCAGTATTTATGATTCCCTTTACGGAGCCACGTTCTGTTCGTGCTTACCCGTGCGTGCACCTTCGGTTAATGGGGCAGTGGGAGTGGCACGGCTGCAGAGCAGGAATGGTTTTTGTAAAGTGGAGAAGTGGAGGTTTTGGCAGCTGCCTTTGGTTCTTGCCTGCCAGTCTTCATCTTTAACCCTACACTAGGCGTGAACTCTGCTCTTTCTCCTAACTGTGCAGGGGGGTTCTTGCTCCCTGTATCCTGAGTAAGTAAGTTGTATTTGTAAATGTGCATAAGCAAACACTTCCAAGTCCTCTGTTGAAAAGCTTGCTATTAAGCTTTAAGCATTACTAATGCATGTGTTAAAATGCCAGCTGTCCATAAGCAGTGGGTGTTTTCATGGGAATGAAAAAATCCTGCTTCTAAGAAATGTACAGTAGAGTCTCTGCCACTTGACAGTGGATGGAGCATTGTTTTCTTGGCGACATTTGCTCTTCTTGAGTAACGAGGTTCAAAGCTTCGTCTCACTTCTGACTGATCAGTTGCGGGGAAATACGCATGAGACATGCACATTGTCTGCCTTGTGGAAGTGTGGCAGAGATTGGGAGTGGATATTTTATGGATACTAAACAAATATAGTATGACCTGTGCACTTCACTACTGAATTTTTTGTTTTGTTTTGGGTTTTTTTTGAGAAAGAAATTTCTCCACTTAAACTCGGAGCTTAACTAAATCCTCCCACAATGGGTCACATTTTAGCCTTGGCCTCTGTTTCCTGTGGCTGTGATGCTTAGAGATGTAAGGTTGAGTTATTCCATCATCTTGACATAGCCCTGTGCTGCTGGCTATTATCCAGAAACCTTAAAGAAATATTTTTTCCCCTAAAAATAACTTTTTTTTTTTTTTCTTTTTTTTCCATGCAGAGATGTGATAATACAATCTGGTTGAGGCCAGATTGCACGTCGCCTGAACAAATTAGGTTTGGTATAGCACTGCTTAGCCCCATTTTTCTCGTACTGTGAGCTAATATTTTTTTGTTGTATACTTCAGAGTTTAACTTACTAAATGCTCTTGAAAGAACCCCTTATTACTTGGTGTTTCATGCCATGAAAAAAAATTAAAATTTTACTTTTGATTGCAATTTTAATTGTGTTAAACATTTAGAGCAGCTATTGAATGTGTTGGCTGGCCATTTAGAAGTGTTCTGAGGTCCCTGTTCTCTCTACAAAAGTTCACCTCCCACCACTGAAGTGAGTAGGTTATGGAATCTTGCCAGCGAGAAATCTTAAGGGAAAAACACAGTGTTCAGAAAATGCTGCTGTATTCGGAATCCTAGGACTTGTTCTAAAAATAAACTTAATTGAAAAGATTTGTTTTCTTTTCTAATGTGGTTTACATCACTGTTTTATTAATATTTAAATAACAGAATGTCGTAACCCGGAGTACAGAAATACTTCTGTACAGAGCTCCCACCAGAATCTTGGAAACCTTACATGAAGCATTATGATGTTTATTTTGCCACTGGCTATTTTCTTGGTTTAATGTTGCAGTACAAAGAAAGATGAAACTCTGGGCTTTCTCCAGAATAAAAACCAGATGATTAATGGGTTAAAAAGGAAAGTAATTAATTTTCCTAAGTCAATGTGCATAGTTGTGCATAAGGCTTTATTTGCCAGGGTTTACTTGTGAGAATCTCTGGAAATTACTTGGAATTTTTTTTTTTTTGCTTGAACCAAGCCGTACAACCTGACAAGAAGCTGAATATAGATTATGCAAATTTTGATAAATTATATTTTTTATTTGCAATTATTTTACTGTATTAAACACAAATTGCCTAGCTTCCTATCTGTTTCCAAATAATTACTGTTTTTCAGTAATTTGAAGTGAAATAATTGGATTGATGCAAAGTTCAATGACTGGCTTGTAAATGAAAATCAATTTTTCCAAAGGAAAACATTATTTTTAGTAACTTTGGAGTTGCAGCTTCAACTGAAAGCTCCGAGCAGGCTGGCCTCTCTTCCAGTGGCTACCTATAATACTGTGCATCTGTTTAGTGTATTGATTTACTTTTCCTTTTTCCCCTGCTGTATTATCTTCCCATAACTTGCTATGCTTATTATAAATGTGGTCATGACAAAAATAGGTGCTTGATAAATTCAGATGCAATGAATCTAAGGTCAGTTTGACATTATCAGAAGCTTGCTTATGAACAGGTTTATGACATAGGTTTTATCTTACAAAGCTTGAGTGGGAGTACAGACCAATTTAGGGACCAGCCAGGGATTTCTATTTGTCTCTTAAGTACTAAAGTAACAGTAAAGTGGTAAGCAGTGGTGCTTTATAGTCATTCTTCAAACCGTTACTCTGTATGTGTGTATAGAAGTTTTGGTTTTGTTATTATTTGATAATTCAGTGTATAAACTTGAGGATTTTCTCTGAATAATTTTTAGCTATATGAGGAAATAAGAGTAGACTAAAAATGTAGGCAAAAGTGAAAGCTTTTCTTAAGGCCAAAAGAAATAACGTTAATTACTCTTTCTAAAGTAAATCATTACTTGAATATGATAAAAATGAGACATTTGTAGACAGTAGAGTTGTTTCAGCTCCAGGCATCTACTGTTGACTCTTCTATTTGAAGCGATGTTGAATGAAGTTGAAGAGGCAAAACTTTTAATGGACTTTTTCCCCCATAAACACTCAGCTGTAATTCTGTGGATGTTAATGGAAGTTATGCCACCCTATTATATTTTAAAGACATTTTATCAGAGTTTTAAAATATTGAGTTATGTAACTTGTCAGTGTGACTCACCAGCAGATCGAGTCAAAAAGTAAACCAGACTGCAGTCACCTCCACTTAAAAGAAGGTATATTTTCATTTTCAGCTGTCCAATGCTTCAGATGAGCTGCTATTTTTAACAAAAAAATATAGTAAAAATTTAGCTGTTTGCCAGAGATCTTATCTCTTCCTCTGTAAGATTACTTATGTGGAATCAATTAGATGATGGCCTTTCTTTTTCATGCTCCCCGTCTTATGCTGTGTAGAAAATTCCCTGTCCTCTCCTGTTCATCTACCTATTTTGAAGAGGGATCAATATGCATGATAGACAATGAGGAATGTTCTTGCTGTGATTTTTCCTCTCATCCCCTCACTAAAAACAGAATTTCCCTGCTTTTTGCAGCAGTAGGATGTATGTGGTGTGCAGCTCCTTAAACTTGCCATGAACTTGTCTATAACTTCTTGAAATTTCCAGGAAATTCCTCAAACTTCCCATGAAGTTGTCTATGGGTGGCAATTTTTGTCCCAGTTGCCACTTAGGATTTTTTGTTGAGTGGTTTGAACCTACTGATCCCAGATGAAGACAGGTGCCACAAAGAGAAGATATTCTTTTGTTGTGGAAAAAACCCCATCTGGTCTCCCAAAGTGACTTACAGAGAAGATGGAGATGTGGCTTCATTGTGTGCAGATACACCTGCAGCATAGAGGATTTTTGTAAGCATTAGATGTATCACTTGTGCGCATGAACTCACACTCCTGTGTCCGTATGAAAACTTCTTTTTCCATAGTTCAGCAACACTGTAAACTATTTGCTGTGTTCACCATGTATGAATTTTACTTAAGCTTTTTATTCTGGATTTAAATGTTCCAAAAGGCTGTGTTTCCTTAGGAAGCTATTATAACATTATTTTTAGATGGTCTTCTGATGAAGGATATTATTAAGTTGAAGTAAAAACAATGAAATACAATTTCTGAAGATTTATCGAAGTAATAATCTGGCATAAAGCATCTGATTAGTGCAAGCATGTGGTGAAAGTTTCATTTGAAATTGTGACAAAAAGGCACACATTGCATCCAAACTTTTCCAGTTTTTAAAAGGTGATTGAATTCTAATATGCTCTATTTCACAATTGGAAAGGAGCAATTAACTGAAGTGAAACACTTTTGTGTTTTTGAATGAAAAATAGGAAGAAGCGTTAGAGCCTTCAGAATTTTCAGTGTGCTTTTGTACTCATTTTCCAAATAATGTTTTCTTGCTGATTCTAAATTAGGGGTTGGTTATTTGTTTTTAATTTAAAATGGCCTGATAGGTTGAAATTAGCCAAGTTACACAGAATTGCTGTTGGTTTCCTGGTTTCATAAGCCTACCAGGAAGGTTGTGAGAGGTCATGCTGCCGGGGAGAGCGTGGCTGCAGTTTGGGTGTGCTCTGGCTGAACTAATCAGAAAAAAAATGTTTGTAAAGCAGGGAGTGGTTCTGTGTTAGTTTTTGCATGAGGAGAGGAACTACTTGCATCTATATTTCTGTTTTCTAAGGCAACGGGAGAAGGGTCAGTGAATCAGGCTATTTAGTGTCTTTTGCATTGCAACATGAATTTCATTTATAGGCACCTACAATATCTCTTTTTAGGTTCCTGTAGTGCCATGGGCACATAGTTTTATGAAATTTGCAGAAGCAGTTTTAGGTACCTGCTGTTCCACATATTTTTTTACAAGTAATGTAGCAATTAGAGGAAGTGATAAGTCTTTAAATGTAGTTCAATCCTATTCTTGTCTTTGCTGTAATACTTTCAGCAAACTTCATGCGAAGTCCTCTGTGAGAGTGGATGTACTTGGACTTGTCTTCTGCTTTTCCCTTGGAATCAGCATTCCTTTTGAAGAGAGGGATGATGGATAACCTAGGAATATATTCTTTCAGCTGTGAAAGGTAGATCTAGCTCTCTTGTGCATCAAACAGAGATGGAGGAAGTGATTTAGCAAAGCAGCTGTCAACCGCTAATTTTATTGTGTAGATGGAGATGCAAATTTCTGATGGCAGTAAATAGAATATACTGATTTGTATATTCCACATGTTAAACACATGACACATCAGTGGAAAAAACCCTGTTCTCTACATGTTTGAAGGCTTTTATTAACTAGTGCAGGAGTCTACATTATTGGGGTAACTGAGAAACAAGAGCAGAAAAATTGCACAAACTCCAGTTTTGTTAGATGCCCCAGAATACGGAAATGATGCGCAAACAAGATACTAAAATTACACATTGATGGCTGTATCACACCTCTACTTCCTTCTGAAATTATGAAGTTTCTGTTATAAACCCCACACACTTCTCGTAATGTTCTCAGATTTTTTCTTGTTACAAAATTTATCTTCCATTAGACTTTGTCAAACAGGACTGTCTTGTGATATGAGCAGTCCCACTTTTAGAACAATTGGTCATAAAATATTTTAAACCAGCAATGAATAATCATTTATTTTGGTAAACTGTGGGTCTTTTAACATTCTTTTTTAAACACACGGTAGTGTTCTGTGTTAGAAAAACACAGTAGGAGGTGTAAGAATAATACATCTGCTTTTGGAGATCATGACTATAAAGCTGGGTCTTCTAATAAGCAAAAAGTGGTGCTTTCTCTATGAGTTATGATAATTTGGTTTGTATCCATTGCAGGATGTATTGAAAATAATCTGGCACACTGTAAAACACAAGGAGATCAAAGGCTGTGTACAAAGGCTAAATAATGACTTCCTTGCCTTCTCTGATGGCAGAGGCGTTGTCCTCTCCTCAATGTCTACAATACACGTAATGGGAAAAGCTGGTGCAGAAGATGTTAGAGGCATTCCAGGGTTACTAAATGAATCAGTAGGGAGGGTTTTTGAATTGGGAAAGTTGATCCCACTAGTTGTTTTCTAAAACAACCCCCAACATTTCTCTACACCAAGATACATAACTGGAAATGCTTAAGTTTTTTAGATTGGTTTCAAAATCGCGGCTGCCCAACCAATGAATAGTGTAATCACATCAATGCTCAGTTTGCTGGCCTAGGGTACTGTGTGCTCTGAGTCAGTTTATTTTTTAAAACAGGTATATTATTTCTGAGCAAGAGGAATACTTTTTCCACTACATTAAATAATGTAGTCTTTAATTCAGAAGTATTTTTTATCTCTGTGGAAGAGTACAGTCTGCACTAGCATTTTATGGAGCTTATTTCAATGTTCTCATGTTAAATGCATCGCATTTCTTAAAGATTTGTGGACAGTTGATATTGGAGTTGTTGTCCCGGAAATGGAACGTGAAGGTCTTTAAATTGGATACTGGCTCAAACTAATTGAAACCATTTCAGGCTATTTATAACTGAAACCACTCTGGCTATTTATAATTGTCAAGTGAGTGGAGTATACAATCTGATAATTCTTTACCATAGATTTGAGTTTAATTTGTCAAATTTGACAGTTCAAAAAACCATTTTGGACTTGATTCCTTCAAGGGACGGGTTAGACAAGTGCTCTTCAGAGAATTCTTCATCCAGTGTCTGTGCATCTGTACAGAGGTTTGGGATCTGTGAAACCCAAGAGAAACTTCTGTCATTGTGAGGAAGGGATCAGAGTGTGATTAATGTTTTCATCAGGAACCTAAACAAACTATCAAAAGCCACCAAAAGCTTTCTAGTACAGTTTGTTAAAATTATTTCCTAGTACAGTTTATAATTCTTCAGAAAACTGATGTAACTCACGCTGGCAAAGATTCAGTTTGCTAATATGTGTGACTTTCACAGCATTTGTGAAAGTCTGTTGTCATACAGACACGTGTCATTACAGCTCTACTTCTTTCCTGTGTGACTAAAGCTGAGTGGTTTAAAAGTGCTATTTTAAAAACCTTGGTGGAAATTGTCAGTAGATTTTTCTTTCTTCTGGGTTTTGAATGCTTCCTGCTATAGCACCTATGAGTTCACAGCCCTCATGTGCTCCAAACTGGCAGCTAATTTTCAGCTCTTGAGCAATTGGTAACAGAAAGTTTCACACTGGTATCTTTAGAGGAGAGAAGACGTGGTGTAGGAAGAGCATGCAGTGGCCCCATAACCACTGCCTGCTCTTCACCGTTCCAAATTTTGTGTTCTTTACCTTTCCTTGGTTCTATAAATTTTAATTTTCTCACATACTAGGTGTGTTTTAAATATTTAAAAATATGTAAATATATTGAATATATTAATTATTTTATTATAGTCTTTCAGGTACTTTAAGAGGGCTTCACACTCATGAGGATATTCTATAAGCAGTACACTAACCATTTCATAGTCTCCAGACTGCTTAGCACAGGCAGGTGTATCATGCCTCTGATTTTTGCTCTAGCAATATAACATATGGTTTAAGAAGTCTTTGTGTGATGACTGTTTCCAGGCAAAATTTCACATCTTTCCTACTTCTCAAAATGTGGCTGATAGTCTATGCTGGTGTAGCCTTGGGAGGTATGAGGAAATTGCAACAGAAAGATAAGAAATTCAACTGTTTCCCACATGCAGCAGTTAAATATATTAACAACTGAGTATTTTGCGCTTTCCTTTTGGTTCATTTGTGAATGAAGACGTGAAAGAGAGTTTTGAATTGGAGCAAGGCTGGCAAATGCCTGCACTTAAGGCAATCCCAGTAGAGGTTATATGACTCTCTAGTGCCCTTAAGAGTCAAGTTTTGGGTTCTTTCTTGATCTGGCTGGGCATGTCCCTGGTTACCTACCAACCAAATGGAGTTGCCTTCTCTCAGCCCTAAAACCTAAATGGCTTCTGCTGTGCAGGGATGGCTTTGCTGCATTTATGACACTCCAGGGAAGCAGCTCTTGCCACTCTCAGTGAGGTTTGAAGCATGAAGGTTGACAGATTTAGATAAAGTGTAGAAGGGAAGCCCTTGGCATTTGCGTAGACTCTTGATCTGAGTTGTCTATAACAGCCTGAGGCGGAGTAAGACACTACCCTTACTTTCAGCAGGCAACACTGAAGCTTTCAGTGATCAGATCCAAGCTAAGATGGTTTTTCTTCAAACTTCTTAAATGCTTTTTTTTCTGCAAGAAACCTCTCGTGAAAGTTGGGAGAGACACCTTAGGGTCTTGCGCATCATTTATTGGGATCTTTTGGGATATTGAAATGGTCAATTTGTATGAAAAAAATAAGGTATGTTGTTTGTTTTTTTTTTTTTTCCCCCTGAGCCAGAACAGATGATTCCTGAACAATATTGTGTATTGATTTACAGATGTAATGATTTCTGTTTCAGCTAATGTATTTTGTGATCAGGGTCTTTTTTATAGAATTATACTCCTAAGAAGATGCATTAGAACTATTTCATATCAGTCATATGGAAGACCCAACTTGACTTATTTATATAGCATTAAGCAAGGATATCCAATAAGACATGGGAAGTGAGATCACAGAAGTTCATTAAAAAGTAATGGAATGTCTCCTTGGTTGGTTTACAAGAGTGGGCTGTAACAAGAAAAATTCCACTTACAGAAGCAGCTTCATGATTTGAGTGGGTTATTGCATAAAATACAAGCAGAGTAACTGGATGTGGGAAGTGAGTCAATTCAGTAGTTTGAGAATGGGATTAGGATTTCGATCCACTGTTCTGTTGGTGCTGACTCACTGTGACCTTACGCAAGTCGGTGAAGTTTTCTACATATCAGCAGCTCAGCCTAAAAATATGCTATTCTTCTCACCTTCTTTGCCTGCAAGCTTTGACTGTTGCAAGTGAAAGGGCAGAAGTACTTTAAAAAGTTATAAGAAATTTTCAAATCTTGTTGTGTTCTTAAAACACTCTGTAGTTTCTCTAAATTGCATTTTCCCGTCTTACTACCATTTTGCAATGGGTTCCTCTGCTGCACTGTGGGAGTTTGATAAAGGGAAAGAATTGTCTCTTTGCCTTATTTTACAATTAAAGCAACTGTTTTGTAAAATAATTAGCAAACACACAAACTAAAAACAAGAATAGCTATTTAATCCCCTTTGATAATGCTTAACACAGGCATTTTAGTTAGCATGTTATTTGGGCCAGAACAAACTGCTCAGCCTCATCTGCCTTAAGGGGAGGTTTTTAACTTAATAAATTAGTTCCTAAGTGATAATATTATATTGTTTAATATTAATCAATATTATATTATCAAAAAAGGTAAAATCCTTGAAATAAAGTGAGATGACATTGTATTTAACCAGGCAGTTGAAATTCCTAATTTAAAACCTCTCCTTTTTCAGAGTTAATGTGGCAAATAACTTTTGTGCTCTTGAATTTTGTTGGTAACTGCTGCTGCTACCCTCATTTGTCTGCTCTATCAGTTTTTGTCATGAGATACCTTGCCCCATTCTGAGCTTTTGTATTTCTTCTGGTGTTGATTTAATGAATCATCCTGACAGCAAAGAAGAAGTTCTTTAGCTGGGGATTAAGGCAAACAGGAATGTGATGCTTTTGCTTGGGGGTAAGAGTGACTGCACGTTGGGTTACTTCTTGGCTGTTTCGCTTTTGTGTCAAACACTCCCATAATGTGTACTAACTTTCAAGTCTGGGCAAGCCCTTAACAATACTTCTTTCAATTTTAGTACAAATGCTGCCTGTTCACAGATTGTAGGAAGGCAGGAGTTTGACTTTGCAACATATTACGTGCGAAAGCACTGGGCGAAAAAGGTTGGAGAGGAACAAATCCGTGGGCTATAGGTCAGCTTGGTTTGGCAGCTTAAAGACTCCTTTCTTTTCCTGGCTGTATTCTCTTGGCAAGCTCTGACTGTGTAACAATGATATAAAATGCATTTGGGACCCCTATATGTGTAAAAATAATACATATTTGCAATATATTCCATTATATATAAAAAATAGAATATATGAGAGTAAAACAATAGAAATGAATGTAGCTAGAATCAATGTAGCTGAATAACAACAAAAGATATGGCACAACCAATTTGTTATAATGCTTAGCTGAGCTGTATCTTCTATGTACTTAGAGCTATTTATACAGTAAGGAACCACTTTCACCTTTTTTTCTCTATTATGTTGTGTGCAGTACGAATCTAATAAATATTTATATACTTATCTTAAAAAAGGCAAGTGACTTTCACAAGACAAACTCTTTTGAGTTATTTATGATACTGTCTGATATAACTAAGAGAAAAAAAAGATTGACCATATTTTACACTAAAAAAAAAATAGAAATTAACTTGTCTTTTAATAACAGTAAAACTTGAGCATCTTCTTTTATGTATAGAAAATTCAAAAATATATGTAAGAGCAGAAGCTCTTACAGATCCCACAGATAACTTAGCAACTTGCCTGAGCAAAAATGTTTACACTTCTGTAATTTAGAAACTGAAAATGTCAACTTTCAGTAAATGACTGCCAAAGCTCCTCTATATATGTTCTCTCACTAAACGTTAATTTGAGACTGTTCTGGTTTTCTACAACAAAACCTGTGTAGAATGAAAGGATAAGTTACATTTCTTCCTTGAGTCTCACAAATTTCAGATTTTGATGCTGCAGTTGGCCACGTGTATGTGCGTTTTTTAGTTGAAGTATTTATGCTATAAAGACTCAAAAACCCACTGCAGAAACGCATTTATTTCACCCAGCCACGGTGCTTGCACTGCTGTCTGCTGCTGGGCTGCGCCTGAGCACTGCATCACACTGCTACCCCCGCGTGGTCATCTGCTATAGAACAATTTCTATGAAAAGAAATGAAAGTTCCTGTCGATTACTTTAACTTAAAAGGCGAGGATGATCTTTAGAGGGACACTGTGTTTTTGTTTTATCTTAATATTTGTTTAAGACATTAGATGGAAAGTGTTGGGAAACTGCAAAACTCAGCGTGTGTTCTCCTTTTCACTTAATAGTGTGACAAAATATTGCTTAGGAAGTTGCTATAAGAAATACCTTTTCCAAGAGTTTTTATGGCTTCAATAGAGAAACAACACCTGGAAATTTCAGGTATAGATTCTAAAGTAATTTTAATAATATGCAACACATAAACCAGGATATATACAAACAACATTGACATGAGATTTCATTGGCATCATCTATTTTTTATTAAAGTATTAGGCACAGTATTTACTCTCAAGGTAGTTTTTATGTGCAGAAACAGTGTATGCATTGGAAGGGTCTGTGACATTCTGCTTCGTGAAAGATTGGAGTAAAGAACAAGAGTACTCAGACTTCAAAAATGTTCATTGTTTCCTAGTAATTTCTTGCTGTCACAATGTGTAATAAATTTTGAAATAATTACAATGTAGTTTTTGAAACAGTGCATAGAACTTTTTCTTTGTGGTGATTTGTTGTTTCATAATGATATACTTTAAAACTTATAAAGGATTAAATAATTTTTGTGCATGTTAATGGTGTTCCTTTTAAGTCCAAATCATCACTGTCATATTTAAATTTAAATCTTGTCAAAATTCCTGACAAATAGTACCAAGTTTGGTAGTGGAGATGTCTTTGTGCCTTGCATTGTAAGTGAACTCATTTGGTTATTGGGATTGTAGTCTCACCTATATGTGGGTCCCATGGAAAGGTGATACTTTGTTCCTTTCTCTAAATTCCTTCCGTGCTATCTCCATCCTCATTATTAGTGCAATTATAGAAGGTAATTTCTAGGATTAATTACAGTCTTTCCCAGCCGTTGAGACCTGGACTAACTCTGCTGCATTTTGCATGTAAAAATTAGCATCGTGTACTATGCCAGGGCACTTTGTGGAGAGGGATTTTTCTTCTGTCAGTTTCAAACACCTGTCTTGATCTTCATTAAATACAAAAAGGTGGTCAGTGGTCATCATTTAATATTCAAATCCTGATTTGTAGATAAGAATACATGAATCATCCTTAAGAGACAGGAAAAAAAAAAATCTGTATTAATGTTATCCAACAACTGTTCTGAAATAAAAAGTGCTTTCCACTTTTTCATTTTTTCCCCCCAGTTTTTACTGTTCATATGTCCATTTATACTCTAATTGGACTCAGCTCATAGATTATTATTTTTCATACTAGAGGAATGTTAGTGGAATTTTAAAATTGGTTGTATTTTTACTTTTTTGTGGAACTTCTTCAGACAACTGGTTAGAGCCAGTTATCCTTAGAACGGGAATGTTCTACCTTGATATAAAGTACATCTCCTCACTAGTGGTAAGCAGTATCCTGTTTAAGACTGGGGGGCTTGCTTATCCAGAGAGATGTCGCTCCTCTTGATAGTGCATGTTCTCTCTGTGGTTCAGTATTGGTCTTGTTTGCTTATTGAAAATGTTTCCAGGTAGGTGAGTTAAACAGATCAACTGAATTGTATGATTTCAGGGACACCATGTATCCAATAAAAAAATTATGCAGAGACTCCGAAGTATAGTTTTTCTCAATCATTGATTATTCATAATGAATATTATTGTTCATATGAATAGCTCTTGATTATTCATCGCATATCTGAATGGTTCCTGTAAATTGGAGGATGTAGGCTCACACTGCAAGAGACCCTTCTTGATCTGTGTGTGGCTTTTTCCATCATTATCAATGATGCTCGACTTAATAATCTTTTTCTTACTTGCCCCTCTGTTGTGCCAGTTCTGCCTTAAGAATCCTCTTTCTCATTTCACTCATATCACACCACCTATCTCTTTCTATTTAACTGTCTATGTCTCCTTTTGTCATTCAAACAGTAATGTAACTTTTGTTGCTCCTTAGTTCAGAACTAAAATCCTTCCTCGGGGTGTTTTAGTAAGTCCTTTTCATATCTGGATTGTTTAAAGTTGCTCTTTGGAGTGCTAACTCCTTGTTTTGTGCCCTGGACCAGATTCAGCCCATTTTTGGTCCAAATATAAATTGCATCAAAAGGATGCTTCAAGTCACAGCAGGAATATCTTGCCTTCATCTTTGGTGTTTAAGGCAGCAGAAAGTAAAACTACTATAAAACTTCTTTTAAAAAACCTACTAACCTGCAAAGAAAACACTTCCCTGCCTTCAGTCACTGTGCTTTAAGTATCAGAATATTAATTTTTAGTTATATTTTTCATTAACCTATCACCCCATTAAAGTTGAGTCTTAAGTAGAGAGAGGATTATAAGTAATAACAATAAAAAAAAAAGGTCTGTATTGGAAATGTAAAAATTGCAACAATAACCAGCCTAACTAGCAAGTTACAAAGTGTACAGATGGCTTAATTGTTTGAGAAGCATCTCCTTGGTGTATAAAAAAAAAGGGGAAAGGAAAAAGAAAAGGAGTATTAACCACATTTATTCCCAGACTTCTTGCGGGTAATAAGACCGTATCAGGAATCTGATTGGAAGAATTCAGTGATAAGTTCAGGTGATTACTCAGGTGACTCAGAAATTGGCTCTTGATATGGGTGCTTTGACTTTGTTGTCACCTCTCTTTCATCCAGGTCCTTGTGATCAGCACCTCTATCTACTGTCTGCAACCAATTAATAAACTCAGAGCACCTTTGTGCAAAGGACATTTTCAACTAGTCTTTTTTTCTTAAAATATTCCACTGAAAGGGGTTTTCTAACAAGAAAAGCATTTTAAAAAGTAGCTAGAATTATTTTTCTTGGAATTAAGATAGCATAAGACCACAATTACCTAGTCTAGTCTTCAGAGTCTAATTTAAAGGAGATTGAAGATCATCCTGTAGTTTTAAAATTTTCATCATACAGCTTAGATCTGATTAATGTATTTTTAATTGTTTTTAGCTGGTTTCCTACAGCTTTCTCTGCATGTGGAGAAAGTTCTACTGTATCTCAGCCTCCAGTGCAAAGACAATGGAATGCTCTGGCTCAGAAGTCTTGGTGGGTTTAGTGCTCGGGAGATCTGCCCTGCCTTTCTGCTCCAAATTACTGGTCCCAAGACATGCCTGTTGTGCGTCAGTCATTGCAGCATCTGAGGGTATTGTCTCAGCTCAGACTCAACTACTGTTGGCTGCTTGACCTTAAACACTCCACAGTGGCTGCACCCTCCCTTCCATGACCGTCACAGCGTAGCAGACAGCATGAGCAAGATTTTCTAGGGTGTATCTTGCAAAGTCCTCCAGCTCTTGTCAGGGAGAAAAGATGGCAACTCCAGATGTTCCTTAAGTACTTAATGCTTTGAAATGGGATGAATCTCAGAAGTTTATTGTACCTGTATAAAACATAAGTAAGCAATTATGAGGATAAAAGTATTTTAAGCAGAAGAGAGTAGATATGAAAGAAACATGATCAGGGAATATAAGAGGAAATCTGATTAACCATATCAATTTTTAAAAAATATTTTCCATGCTTTTCACATTTATGTGAAGGGCCAGTAAAATAAATAGGACACTTGATCCGCATTCCACAAGGAGAGTAAATCTCCATTCTATGAGGAGAGTAAAGCTTCTCGCTCATAAATGCTGTTGAAGATGGTACTTCATTGAGAGGTTTCACAGAGCATAATCATGTTTACCTCTAGGGCTGTATGTTAAGCTTAATCTTAACAGAAGACTTCCATAACATACATCCATTGTGGAAAACCGTTTGCAATTTTCCATATTGGTTCTGTTTAAAAATACTTCTAGATGTAAATTTGGTTTGGGCATTGATTGGTTGATTGTAAATTACTTTGGTCAAAAAGCAGAACAACCTTATTACTCATTTAATAGCTGTGTGTTCATATTATTTTCTCCGGCTGAAAAGTTAGTGTGTTTTTTAACAAAAGAAAGTTGGAGTGTACCAAGTTAAGAACAGTAACAATGGTCCTATTTAGTGCTTTGTCATTACAAAGTACTGTGAGTTAGTAACAGCCTTTGAGTTAATTTGTTGATGTTTTACCTCTGTATCATTGTCCTACCAATGCACTTTATGGGTTTAAAGTGTAACAAGAAAGGTTTACACACGGCAATCCATTTTAGGCGTAGAGAATCTCTGTAACTGAGGGCTTTACAAACATCTTAGGAAAATGTCTTCTGGGAACAATTCAAGGATAGCTGAAAAAGGCAGATGAAGACTTCATTCAAACAGAAAGAAAAGAAGGACGATGTATTTTTGTAATGACAGGTCATGTGAAAACTCAGATTTTAGAGCCACCATTAATCTGTCTAGGGATTCCGTGACTGGAAACTGAACATGTGAAGATTATCTCTACAGAAGCAATGAAGGCAGGCTTATGAGATGCAGCCTCTTTGCTGTTTGGGTGTTTCTGGCTTCTGATGCAGATGTTGGATGATACTGGGCCAGAAAATGTTTCAAATAATAAAATGGGACACCTGAATAAGATGATATATAGCCTGTTCCTACAAATTTGTATAAAGTTAGTATTACCTCGGAGGAGAATGTGTACTAAAAGATCTCTCTATGCCTCTTCTAGGTCCTTTATAAGCCTCTGATTTTGTTAGTGGGTATGGAGAATACACTGTTAAACAAAGATTTCAGAATACTTTTGAGGTTTTATTGAAGTAGAATTTGCCTTTTTTAGCTCCCCTAGAAAGTAGCTGTTGCATCACAATCTGAAAGCAAGCACACTGTAAAACACATAAATACTCTTACCTTCAAGGTGCCAAATCCTCTTATACGATGGATATACAAAGTTACAGGTTTTATAAAACCAAAAACTTCTTTATATAGAAAGTACTTTCCTCAATAGGAAAAGCCACCAACACCTATAGTCAAGTTTTATTCTAGCACATTTATCGCATGTTTCTAGTTTTACAGTCTTTTACATTAGGGCTGTTTTGTTAATAGCAATTTAAAATTTTTAAATGGAAAAAATTGCCTTCAACCTGTTTAAAGGCAAAATTAATATTTAACTGTGGTGGTTACCCACTGCTTTTCTTATTCCACGTTGTTCCCCCCTTTTCCCTTGTTCCTAGCTCTGGCCACTCCCTTGGGCTCTCCCTCTTGGTTCCTGTACCCCCACTCCGCCCATGCACCGCCGCTGCGAACTGAGAAAAGCCCCGTGTTCCCGGATCAGGAGGTCTCTCAGCCGCAGGAAGCCGCCTGGACAAGATGCAACAATGAAAGTCTTTTGAGGCTTCCATGAGGGTCCCTTCTCTGCCTCCTTTGCCATCACTGTGTTGCGGGGCCAAGCTAGCCGGAGCTGGAGCTCAGGGCTGTCCAAAAGGACTACGGGAGGGCAGAATGGCTGCCCTGCCCTAAGCAGCCCTGCTGAGCTCTCCGGGAAAGCTGCAGCTTGCTAAACCTAACCTTTAGCATTTAACACTCAGCTGCAACATTTAACAGCTCAACTCATCAAAGGAGAAAAGCGAGTTACTACTATATTTGTTGTATTTTAGCAGTAAGAGCTGTTGAACAGCAAATGGAACGGGATGTGCTATTCTATTGTATGATGCAGGAGTCTTAGAAAGACTCCCCAGTGTTCAGGCATGATTTGCCTTTGGTATGTCCATGCTGTGTCTGGTTACCTCCTTCTCCTTCCTGTGCCCAGAAATACGTTTCAAGGGGATCCACTTTCTGATTTTCCCATGGATTGAAGTGAAGCACTGTGTTGTATTCACAGCTCAAGGGTTTGGACACGGAGTAAGAGCTGGAGCCTACACAGAGCCAGAGAAGAGGTTCCTTGATGGATGGACAAGCATGAGCCACAGTGTATAAAACTCTGAGAAGTACTGATCTGCCCCATTCTGGTCAGAGATGTTTGTTTTTGAAGAAGCAGCTTTACTGTGTTTTCTGAATGAGAGAAAATAGCATGTACATGAATAGGCCTGGTCACAAAGGGAATCTGAGTTCAAAAGTAATTTCAGGCTCTTATGTCCCATCAGTAAACAGAAGGGAAGGGAGGGTCTGATGTATGTTATTCTTCTGCTTTCCAGTCTGGTTGTCTCAAAAGAGCAAATTTCTTCCACTCGTAATGTGAGAATTCTGTTTTCACCAAGGTTGCTGCTACTGATTTGGGGAGGACAATAGGATTTTATCATCAGAATAACTAGCAACAGCTGAAACCCTGTCCTTGATTAAAAGCACCTTGCTGTTTTGGGGAATTCATAGGATTACAGAATGGTTTGGGTTGGAAGGGACCTTAAAGACCCATCTAGTTCCAACTCCCCTGCCATGGGTAGAGATGCCTTTCATTAGACCAGGTTGCTCAAAGCCCCATCCATCCTGGCCTTGAACGCTGACAGGGATGGGGAATCTACAGCTGCTTTGGGCAACCTGTTGCAGTGTCTCACCACCCCCCCAGTAAAGAATTTCTTCCTTGTATCAAACCTAAATCTACCCTGTTTCAGTTTCAAGCCGTTCCCCCTTGTCAGCCATGTCCTGACACTACATGGCCATGTAAACAGTACCTCTTTCATAAGCTCCCTTTAAATACTGAAACTCATCAGCACAGGTAATAAACTGTTTTATAAATTTAGAGTGGTTCACTAGGTATATATGTAATGTTTATATGTAGCTGCATAAACAAGTGAAAATACCAGCATAATGTCTCTGGTTACAGAAGACGGTTAGTGGCCTGGAAGTAAATTTCAGATCTGTTTGGCACTTGCTTAGCACTACATCACAAACTTTAATTTTCTCCAGAATATACCAAACTATAAAATACACCTACTAAATTTAATAACTCCAAAAGTAATAACTCCAAATGTAATAACTCCAAGAAGTACAGTAACTGGGACTGGAATTTCTGGTGCCAATTTGGCCTCCAGACATTGTCTAGAACTTCTAGATTTTCATAGAAGAAAATCTGCATTGGGAAAAAAATTGTGCAAGGTGTAGGTTCCTCAGTAATATTTGTAAGGAATTCTAGGAAGAGCAATCTTAGAAAAAAGGTGTGGTTTTGCTGCAAGGGCTTTCACATTTAGAACTAACAGAAATTAAAGACAGAGAATCAGAATCTGGCTGTTTGTGATAGTCCTACAGACTTAAGAGCAGTGTATTGCATTGGTGAACAGGACACTTATGAAAAAAGTTACAAAAAAAGGAAGCATACAAAAGGTGGAAGCAATGACAAGTGATCCAGAAGGAATTTAGAGAAGCAGTCATGTGGGGGTGGGATTAGGAAAGCCAAAGCTCACCTGCAGTGGAATTTAGCAAGGGATGTGAAGACCAGCAAGAAGGTCTTCCCCAGGTACATCGGGAGAAGACTGGGGCAAACTTGTAGCTGTTGCTGAATGAGGCAGGGAACCTGGTGATAGAGGACATGGAAGATACTCTGCCTTCTTCACCCTGGTCTTTACTGTTCACACTAGCCCTCTGCAATCCCAAGTGTCCGAGACCAGCTGGAAAGCGGTGGAAGGTGAAGGAACATCAAGTTTGGGAACACTTAAACTACATGAACACTGGTCCTTCTGGTCTACACACCTAAGTGCTGAGGGAGCTGCTTGATGGCATTGCAAGGCCATTCTCCATTACTTTTCCAAGGTCATAGTCACTAGGGAAGGTTCCTGAGGACTGGAAGAAAGCAAATGTCACTCATATTCAAGAAAAGGAAGAAGGAGGATCTGGGGAAGTACAGACCGGTCTGCCTCATCTTTATTCCTTGGAAGGGGATGGAACACCATGTGTGGTGATTAGTGGCACAAAATCCAATTAGAGGTCAGTCACTACTGGTTTACCCCTGGGATTGTTAGTGGGGACAGTGCTGTGTAACATCTGCATTAGGGCCAGGGTGATAATGCAGAGTGTATCTGCAGAGTGTACGGACAATACGAAATGAGGAAAAAGGTCTGATGTGCCAGATGGCAGTACTCCCATTCAGGGAGGGACAGGCTGTAGGAGTGGGCCAACAGAAACCTCATGAAGTTCAGCAAAGGCAATGTCCTGAATCTGATGAGGAAGAATCCCATCCCACGGTAGCAGTGGACAGGCTGGGGGCTGACTAGTTGGAAAGCAGTGAGGCAGAGGAGGGTCATGGGGCAGTGAAGACCAACTCCCATGCTGGGCTGCATTGGGAGTATTGCCAGCAGGTCAAGGGAGGTGACCTTCTACTCATCCGTGGTGAGGACACACCCAGTTCTGGGCTGCTCAGTACAAGAGAGTCATGGACGTGCTGGAGAGAGTCCAGTGACAGGCCACAAAGATGATTTAAGAGGCTGGAGCATCTTTGATATGACAAGAGGCTGAGAGATCTGTGACTGCTTGTACTGAAGAAGAGAAGGCTGAAGGGGATCTTATGAACATATACAAATATCCGAGGCGCATAAGGAAAACAGTTAAACTCAGTGGTACCCAGTGACAGGACAAGAGGCAATGGACACAAATTTAAATACGGAACCACAACATTTAAACACAAGAAAAAACCTATTTTTTACTTCCCCCCCTCTTTTGAGGTTGGTTGAATGCTCAAACAGGTTGAACATTTGCCCAGGAAAGTCACGGAATCTCTGTCCCTGGAGATACTCAAAATTCTACTGAACATAGACATCCTCGAGTGAACGGCTACAGATGACTCTGCGTTAACATCTTTTTAGTTTCACTTTTATTACTTCTGAAGTCCCTATCTTTCAAAAAGCCATTTATGAACATTTTTGATTAAAATGAAGTGCCACCTCTAGTGAGGTGCTCAGTAAAATGTAAGAAATCACAACAAGACTCATGTGGAGAAAAATAAAGAATTTTTTTTCAGTGTGGAGTTCATAGAACACATAGTAACTGATTTGCCTCAGGTCACACATAAAATCTCTAGTCAAACTAGGATTAGATTTCCAGTCTCTGGAGTAGCTATCCTGTATTTCTGCTTTCTCTAAATATTTTTGATGATGAGCAAAAAGATTTTTCATTATCTGTAATAAATTAGCTCTTCTAAGTGCTTGCTGCTGGACATTATCAGTCTTTTCCATGTGGTGTATTTCACTAGTATAATTTTACTGTCATCACTTAAATTAGATTTCCAGCTTTCTCACTTAAGGATGAATTTTTTGATGGTGAGAAGTATATTAATATTTGTCTCCATATATAGAGGTAAGTGAGAGAGCCTTACATTTGAGTTATTGGGGAACTAAAGGTTTTGTTGACTTAGCTATTCTAGAAAGAGTGTTAAGCTAAGATTGTTACTGGGAGAATAGTAGAAAATGTAACTCAAAACTTGATTAGTATGTGTGCAGGATTTTAGGTGCCATAGAGTAAACCAAAATTAGGGCCAATATAGACTTCCAGTGGAGTGCAGCCACTGAATTAGATTATAGTCTCTGTATCTGTAGGCATCAGAAACACTATAAAAATTCAGGGTATTCAGTTAACAAACTTCTCTGTTTCTAATTCTAAACATAACAGGATTTTGCAGATCACAGGGCTACAGTGTCTGTGAAACTGGTGTCAGTTATCTCTGTGGACTTGAGTACTGAGCAAGATATCAACTGCAATGACCAATCACTGTGTAATTGGGAAAAAGTTAAGGAGTGAATGGATGGGATGGTATTTTTTCATTTTTCATCTCACCAAAGAAGTGATAAAGATGCTAAGAACTTACTTCTTAAAACCACGTTTGTGTGATACTGAAATTTCCTGAAATTGTATCTTTACAATGTGTATGTTTTGGACTACATGAAGCCTCTAGGTTCCTTACAACTGGACTGCTCTATTCTATTCTATAGCTCTTCTTGGCCTTGTGTGATTTCTGTTGCTAAAAGCTTTTTCTCTTTCCTAACTTGATCAGTGAAAGTCAGACAGAGGTGTTGAAAAAGCCTGCAAGAAGGAAATGAGTTGTTCCCCAGCTTTCCCTGAAGAGCTGCAAGCTCTAAATGACTCTGTGGAGATTCCTCTCTACCGAGTATAGCTCCTAGGAAGTCTGACAGCATAACTGGAATTAGTTTAAAGATTACCAAAATGACAAGAATGAAAACTGCAAGAACTAAAACACAGAAGGTTTGTTATGACAAGCTTAACTTCAGGTTTGTTTTCAAGAAGGGATTGCTTAAAAGTTTATAGTGGTGTTTAGGTTTTTTAATTATATGATGCTTTTGTAATTTCCTCTAGTAATTGATCAACTGTTATTTGCATATTAACACTGGAGAGAACTAGAGGAAGTTTGCTCTTTTCCATGGAAGTGTATTGGGATTTTTTTTCTGTGTCTTGCTGTGTGAGGTGGCAAAATGGTTTCTTTCGGACCTACACTGCATATACTTTACTGATGGGCAAGTGTGTTGGGTGCTCCTCCTCTCCAGTTGAGAGAGAATCTAAATTACTCTGATAAAGGAAAAAAATCTTTCCAGCTGAGTACGTTGACTCTTTATTATGGGTTTTATTTTTTACATTTTTTATTCCTGAAATATGTACCATCTATATTCTTCTGTCTCCAAACCAGTTAGGCTTAGTTGGTTTAAACCTCTCTGCTCAGAGCATGTGTAATTTAAAAGGAACAGCTACTGAAGTTCCAAAAGGTAGCAGTGAAATACTGCTCGAAGTTAGCTGAGTTGTTACAGCACCAAGACTCTTAAATCTTTGGCAGCAAGTTGCAGTCCTATGAAGTGTTTTATCCTTTTTCAGTGTATTGCAGCTGTTTCATGCCCTGATTAATGAGAACAGAGTGAGCAACATGTTGTACGAGTGGAACTTAGGAGTTTAAATACTTGAACTGCACATAAAGTTTCTTCTCCATTCTCAATCTAGTATCAACTTTATATCTAAAATAGGGGGGGTTTTTGTTTTTGTTTTTTTTTTTTATTCCCAGTGTAGTGTTTTATCCTAATATGGCAATATCTTACTCATTTTTGATATGTTCTACAAGCTCTATTTTTAAATCAGTCTGCTTAATTGCATTTCAATTTGCTACTAAGATATTAATATTATGGCAATTTCTCTGTAATTTCATATTTGCTTCACGTCTTACTACATTACCATATATTCCAATTAGGCAAAACTGAAAGCTTTTTGTTTTATTATTATTAATTTTAACAACAGTAGTGCAAAAATCTGTTTCCTTAGCATAGGCTGGAAGGGATCATGAAGGGAGAACAAGGTTGAGGAAGAAGGGCACTTCATAAGCTGTATAATTGCATTTATTTGTATTACAGTTTCACTTAGGCTAGAATTCACCCACATAAATGACCCCAAAAATATGGAGTATAAGAATAACTTTGAAGAAACATACTGTTTATTATTACACAGAAATGGTGATGCTTAATCACAAGTTAGTGTTTTGGTGTGTGGCTGGCTTTGATTCTGAGATTTTGGAAAGCTGTTTTCTCAAAGCTAGCTAGTGTGGTGTTTTTCTTTAATAGGACAGGGATAACTGTCATCAACAGTGACAGACTGAGCACGTGCAACTTGCTGCATTTTGTGCTCTCTGTCACTGTTGTAACCTGGGGGATGTGTTAGCAGCAGCAGCCTGGGGCGTCTCAACTGAGGCAAGTCCGGTGCTTTAGACACCCCAGGATACAGCTCCACTTATTCCACTGAGGTACCAGTTCTTGGTGGTACTTGTTTTATTAAGATTTTCTTGATATTAAAGCAATGTTACCTAGTCAACATACTGATTTTCAAATTTATTTTGATGCTTTTTAGCTGTTTAAATTCACAGATTCTTTGTTTGGTTTTAATTTTTGAATGTTAGTCTCCCTTCACTGTGAACAGGAATCTTCAATAAAAATGTAACCTTGCAGTAAGGTGCTGATGAAGTTTTTATTCTTGGTAGATAAAATCTATTTTTATTTTGACATAACTAATGAAAAATCTGTCAGCCTAAGTGACAGTAATGGAAGCTGCTGTACAGAGATTGTCAAGAAAATCACAGGCTTGGAGTTCCCTAGTCATAATTATAACATAAATCAACTGTTTGATTGTCACATTTTTAATAATAAAAATAATTTTCAATCCACTGAACACATGGAATATTTTAAGGGGCTCTGAGTTAATATGAGCTGTGAGATTTTACCTTGTAAAGTAATGAAGGCACTGTCTGCCTAAAGCCATACCTATGCAGATGGTGCAAATGTTCCAAACTGTCCACAATACTGCAAAGAGGGTTGGTTTTATTTCAGTACTCAGCTTGGCAAAGTCATAGGAATAGGAAGTATTACAGGAGAGAGTTAATATCAAAGAGTATCATCATGTCATCTCGCTCTCTCTTTTTTTTAATTTTCTTTAATTGCCTGGTCTGTCAACAATCCGAATACTAATTGTTTTGGTAAATGAGGGCCTAGGCCCACTTGCAAATACAAACGTCAGGATTGAGAGCAAAAGAGATGCTGTCAACATAGCAGGAGAAATTCAACCTGTGACATTTTTTGCTTGATTGCACAATGATCCACTTTCAGCAGTGGAATAGAAAAGGCTGTTCAGGAGCAGCATGTGAGTCTGGTGGCCATTCATTCCCCTGGTACTTCCTCATGGCAAATTAAAGGGACCACGTACAGATACACTGTTCTTATTTTTGTCTGTTCCTTTTTTTGTACTTGCTGATGCTGTCTGCCTGTACAATCTCTTGTGACAGCAAGCTTCATAAAATCACTACCTGCTACATAAAGATGTGCTACTTTTTATCCTTGTTAAGCTGATCTCGATATAGTTTTGTCACATTCCTCCTTGTTATAATATTTTGGGCTTTGGTGAGCTATAGTTCTGCAGTCACCTTACTTTTCCTTAATGCTTTTTTAAACATTGCTCATGTTGCCCCCTTGGTCTTCTGCTCTTCAATCTCTCTTGTTGTGAGGCAGCTACTGTTCTGTGAACCATTTGTGTTGCTCCTAACCCTGTTTCTTGAGTTAGAGAGAGCAGATCTGTCTGATACAACGGTGTTATAGAGGAGCAAAATTATATTCTGTCTTGGTTTTGTTGCTTTTCTTAGTGATACCCAAAGTTTTATGGCATTTCTGGCTGTGGTTGAGCTCAGAGAGCTGTGAACTGTGGCTCCCAGATCTCTTCTCTGCACAAAGCTGATGTGAGAATGTTAATGAGGTTTAGATTTTTTCCTTGAAGCATCTTTCAGTTCACATCCCCCTTTTCCCAATTAAGTTCTAATAACATTTCTTCAGTATCCTTTGGTGGGAAGCCCTGTCAAAGGCTTTCTGAAAATCCAGGTCTGCAGGATCTTAATTTATGTACTTGCTTTCCTCTACACCTCCTGAACTCATGGTAGGTAGCAGAGCAGTATTTTCCTTTACAAAAGGAATACTCTGTTGACTTTTTCTGGTTGGATATGTATGGGCTCAGTAATATTCTTTTGTATGGACTCTACTGTTTCACCATGAGTAGCATCAGTGGTCCTTTTGGGACCTTCAAGGCTCCCAGGTCAATGCCACCTGGTGCACTTAGTGATTTGGCTGGTCTAGTACTTCCCGTACGTGCCCTCCATGGTGACGAAGCTGTTCTGATGTTGTGGACAACATGCTGTGTGAGATACCATCTCATTGTCCTCACTGGTAAAGACAGATGCTGAGGATTTGATGAGCTTCTTTCCTATGACCTTCTTATCCTTCAATACCCTTTTCATACTTCTGTTGGAAAATGATCCTGCCAACCAGCTAGCTGTGTTTCATCTTAAAAAATTTTATGAGCATTTTAGTCTCAGCATGAGCATCTGTTGCAAGGTTATCTTAAAATTCTTCTTCACGCTTTTAACTTCCTGTTTGCATTTGACTGCCCTGTTATATGGCCTTTCCTGTTCTCATTTTCATCCTCCTCACTTTCAGAAATTTCCTCATGTTCTTTTTTTCACTCTCCTGACACATTTTGAGCAGCATGTCCGCTTATTTACATGAAAAGAAGTAGCGGGTAAATTTTTATCTTTAATCATTTAGTGTTTTAGTTTGTAGTTGCCAATAATGGGTCCATAATCAGTTTGTTATTTTTGAAATTTAGAATATTTTCTCCTTTCTTTCTGTCTTTCTAGCAGCAGCAGAAGTAAAAAATTTACTTTTGCAGAAATGTGGGGCTTTACAAAGTGAATGAATTAGAATTAAGGCAGTGTGGTTGATTTCCTTTGAAATAAAAACCATTTGACTTTTCAGGTATTATATACTGGACATTTTTAAATCTGCTGATATAAAAATGGATGTTTCTCGTTTTTAGTGATCCAAATACCCACGAATCCAATTTTTTTTTTTTTTTTTTGCCATTGAGATTTTGGAGATGCAGAGTGGCATTTGCCATTCTTGGATAATTGAATACATATGTACTCCTTAATTTTATGAAAAACAGCTGTAATTTTTATAATTAGATTTCTTCTGGAAAATATACCACAGTGGAACACTGTGATGTTGTGACTGTAATATTGTCAATCATTTTCCTTTACTAATGGCTAAAATAGTAAAGATGATTAGGGATTCGATTATATTCTGTTCTGATACTAGTCCCATACTTCTGGAGGGATTCTGTATTACTAGATGATACAAGATGCAGTATGGGGAAGTTCAGAGGTTTTGGACAGCTGATGAGATGTGGTTCTGTAAAAGTGAGAAGTAGCGTGGGATTGGGGGATCTGCACTTCTTGTTTCTCTTAAATTACAGTAGGAAAGTAGTTAATATAATTGGAGTGCTTATTGCTTATGCTTCAGATTTACTGTCCAGCTGAGATTAATCATAAAAAGGCTTCTCAGAACAGTGAGATCTTGGAGTGCTGTCTTAGTTGACATGGGGAGAAGAAAAGGAGCCGAGTACTTTCTTAAGGTGTAGTTATAGCCTGATCAATGCTTTTGAAAAACTTAACATGACCTGTGTGTAGGTAATAATGAGGACCCAAATTCAACAACCTGGGATGTCCCTTCCAATCTGAAATTACTGGAACTGCTCTAACTTGGGTATAGACTCAGAAAAGCATTATTGGCAGATTACTTAATGACTCAATTGGCAGATGGAATTTTAAACATTTTAGAGTCTAAATTGAGTTAATTAAGGGTATTGGGCTAAAGCTTTGTGCTCAGTTTTGATGCCTGCAGCCATGGATTTTTCTATTTAAAATGCTCAAACCTCAGCCCAATATAGTTATTTGTGGTAAAATGTAAATTTAATGTGTGTACTTTAGGTGCTTCTACTTCTTGGGTAAATGTTTACCAAACTTTTTGAAAATTTTGATGCAAAAATAAATTCTGTGGAGCTCGCAAAGTTAGCTACTGCCAGCTTAATTTAATTTCAAGTTCGAAGTTAATTTCAAATGGCTGACTTGCAAAATAGATTTAATTTTGAAGGTATTGATTTGATATTAGGGATATTGTTGTTTAAGGAGTGAGTAGAAATAGGAGACAATGGTTTAGTAGGCATAAAAATGACAAGAAAGAGTTAACTCATTCTTTAGTGAGTAATAGCTCAAGGTTTAGGGAGCTTTATGTTTTTTTAACAGAGTTTAAAATTCCCAAAAGTATTCAGCATAATATACGTTCTGTGTTTCCTAGTACACCTAGTGTGTCTTAGGGAGTATGGATTTCCTTCCATTTTGGGAATTTTCCCAGTAAGTCAGTGTCTGTCATGAATGTGGAGTACCATTTCCTTGGAACTGCATTTCTCTGGTCTTGACATCTTCTGACCCTTGATAAACACACAAGTCATCTACTCCCATCCTTGTGATGAGCTTCCAAAATCTCAGAGAGTGATATGAAGCACAGGTGCTGCATGGCTACAACAGACAGCTTTGCAGAAGTGCTTGTATTTACTAACTGATTAAATCTGTTTGTATCATGGAAAGCTTCCTTATCTAGGTGTCTGATCAGAAAATTGCAATCTGTCTTAAAATGGTGTATGGTGAGCAGACCCTTTCCACTGGGAATTGCTACCCCTTAGCTAGAGCAGGAGGGCTGGCTGAATCCACTGGTCCAGGTTGTTGGCATGTGAAGCAAACTGTGACAAATCTAAACTTTCAGCTACGAGGTTTGATCTGAGAGAATTAATTCAATTGCTTTGTGATCGTTGGACCACATTTTTGGTTTGTGACATTAGGACTATCTAAATGAAGGGTGCAATCTCTGTGTGTAACAGCAATGTTTCTCATTTCAAGGAAATAGTAGGAACAGTAAAGTGCTTTCTGCTTTTTCTGTGTTTTTATTACTTGCATTAAAGTTAAGGAGAATTTAATATCTGATAATAGAAGATGTTTATGAACTTTAGGTCAGGTGTTGGTTAAGTTTCCAGAAGTTCTAGAATAACTTCAAATGATGTCTGTATCACATTGTCTAGAAATTGTATTATAAGATTCTCATCATGTTATTGCATTTCAAATTGGAAATATTCTGGAAATAGTAATTTTGGAATATAATATACAAAAGTACTTGCTTTTTCTCATCCCTCTTGTGTGCTTCAAAAATGAAGAAAATTTATTTTGAGACTCTTGCAATTAGTATGCTGTGTTCATGTAGTTTTGTGTGATTAAGTGGAGAATTTGTGTAATCGGATGAATCCCACACACACCAGTGAAAACAGCATACACCTTTAAAATATTTATTTTAAAATTTTAAATTAATTTACTCTTACTCATTTCAAACAATGGGCTTTATATAGACAGGGTTCAGTCTGCAATGGAAAGGTTTGGATCAGTGAGTCATTTTTTGCCTAAAAATATTTACATGGTAAAAATATCCCTATCTGTTACTGTTCTCACACTTTCCAGACAATAATTATCTCTAATGGTTAGCTGATTTCACGCTGAAGGCTTCAGTTCATCAACACACTCAAAGTCTTGCATGACTTGCATCATACTGGATTATTCACTCTATTTTAAAGAAATTCATGTGCTTGAATCAGACACATTTAAGTACCTTGTTGAATTAATGTCTGTGTGGAAATTGTTTTTCTCCTCAACATAATCAATTTTGGAACTGGAAATTACCTTCTGTTGATGGTTTAGTATTTTTTTTTTCTAAGTTGTGCCACCATCAGTTGTTGCTCACTTTAATGTTTGTGTCTTTGCAGCTATCCAGACAATTGAATTATTTTGTGTGTATCTTCAGAATAATTATATGCCTCTTGACTGCCTTTTCAGTTTACATGTAAAATTAGCATTTTGCCAACATTGTCATTGTTTAAAAAATAGCAATGCAAAATCTGGTAGTCCAAAGAATTAGTCTCTTTTTAATGTAAATAAGTAAAAGTTTAAATTCACAGTTATATGAGGTGTAATGTAAATTTTAAAAAGCATAGCTTTAATCTATGTGTGTAGCTATTTCTACATGTATTTACCTTGGTTTCTGCATTTTAATATTTTTCAGACAAGTATAAAAGAAGGATTACTACTGAAGCAAACCAGCTCTTTTCAGAGGTGGAAAAAGCGCTATTTCAAACTTCGAGGTCGTACCCTTTACTATGCTAAGGATTCAAAGGTAATTCTATGCTATTAGTGTCTAATGCCATTTTCTTGTGACTTCAATTTTGTTTAGGTTTATAAGTTCAATAATAATAATAATAATAATAATGAAATGATTTGTTCATGGTTGTTTTATGTAAAAACTGCTGTATATAGGATGTAGTGTGTTAAATTAACTTCAAGGAAGATTAGTAATTTCTCTTGATTTTTTTGATGAAGTTTGTCACAGTTATTTTAACCTTTTTGGCTATTCAGACAAATAATAAAATAATTTTAATGAGTTGTGGGGTTTTTTTGTGGCTCTCTGACAGTCAAAACCAGTAAAAATTGGGTAATGCTTAGAAGTTATCCCTAAGACCGAATTCTCTTAAAACTCTTCTGCTCTGATGCCCATAGAAATAGTTATGTGAAATCAAGATAGGCTGATTTTTCTGCCAAAACTGATATATAAGGGAAAAAGCTGTTTCCCTTCAATTGAATTTTTTGGTGAGAGAATTGGGGGTGGGCAGATGGGAATACTTCTCTTCTCTTTGAAAGGCATTTCCTTCCTCTCCCCCAAGGCCAGGGCCCAAGAGCATTTTGTCTTGTTGGGCTGACTCAGACTGTGCTGTTTCATAGCTGTGGGTGTTACTTTCCTTTACCCTGTGGGGTTGTGGCATCTCATGGGAGTTGTAGGTGTCTTCGGGTCTCCATCATCTTCTGTAGCGTGGTTTTCTCAACAAAACTCTTAGTAAAGGCACAGAGATCTCTCTGGGACTGTAGGACTGTAGCTGCACGGTGCACAGTTGTGTGGCTATAATGAATCGAGGAAAGCACCATTGCTCCAGGGAGCCCAGCACTGCAGCGCATCTGTTGTCAAACCTCTCTGCACTTGGTGCTACCATGAGCAGTTTACATAAAGGATAAACATGGCAAATAAGAGCTCTGAGAAGAGCAACCTCAAATCACAAATATGATGCTGAGATGTTTTGAAAATGTGAGCCTACCCTGTTAGATGAAGAATATGGGATATTTGCACGCTCTTGGGTCTATGTTGGTCTCACTCCAGCAGGTCTGTGCCCTTGCTCTCTTGGGAGCCGCAGTACTGTTGTAGAGTGTCCAGAGGAGGGGCACAAAGATGATCAGCGGGCTGGAGCACCTCCCTTATGAAGACAGGCTGAGAGATCTGGGACCTTATAGCAGCCTTCTAGTACCTAAAAGGGGTCCAAGGGAGCTGGAGAGGGGCTTTCTACAAGGGCATGTCGTAATAGGACATGGGAGGAATGACTTTTAGCTGAAAGAAGAGAGATTTGGATACTAGGTAGGAAGATACTCTTTACTGTGAGGTTGGTGAGACACTGGCACAGGCTGCTCAGAGAAGCTGTGGATGCCTCATCCGTGGAAACATTCAAGGCCAGGTTGGATGGGGCTCTGAGCAACCTGGGCCATGGCAGGGGGTTTGGAGCTAGATGATCTTTAAGATCCCTTCCAACTAAAACCATTCTGTGATTCTATGATAAAGATGAGAGAAGAAGGTGTTATGAGTAGGCAAATTGTGCCAATAGTTTTAATGCTGAATCCAGACATGCTGAAACACCCCCAACATCAATTCTCCTTCCTGTGGTATGAAAGAGGAAAAACATGGTAGGACTGAAAAAATAGGCATTTTTGTTGGGCTGTTCTTCTGTGCTACAAAACCCATCATGAGCATAACAGAACCTAACTGATCCTTTGCCAGAGGCTGGAGCATTTAGAGTAGACGTATATTTCTCTTGTTGGAACATCAAACAAAGGAGTGGAGGGGATCTCGTCAGGCCTTTGAGATACATCTTCTCATATGGATACTATATCATAGACACATGACTTTAGAGTTCCATTCTAAAACTAAATAATTAATTTGCATTTTACTGTGTGTGAATCTCTCTCCACTGACACCACATTTATACTGCACAGCAGACACTCTGAAGCTTCATCTATGTAAAAAAAAAACCCTTTATTTTAAAAGAGATTTTAAAGCAGTGTAATTATGGGGCCCTTAGATATAATCATGCTCCACTTAGATAGCAAGTAGAACTGTGTTTAGGGGCCAGCTATGAAATTTTATCACATCATCAGTGTGTTCTATTTTTTTCACTACTTTTATTTTCTATTTTTATTTGTGTTTTCATAGACACAATGACATTAAAGCACATTTTTTAAGCCTACCTGAAAGTGGACTCAGACTTAATTTAATGCTTCTATGTTCTTTTCCCTTCACAGTCTCTAATATTTGATGAAGTTGACCTGTCAGATGCCAGCGTAGCTGAATCAAGCACAAAAAATGTCAACAACAGCTTCACGGTATGGAACAATTTTAATAATGTTTTTGAAAGCTGTGGATAGACTGTTACTAAGAAAATCAAGAATCCTCTCAATTGCTTATTTTCCTCTGTTTGGAAATAAAATGTCTTTTTCTTGGAAATGGTTCAATGTATGAGCACAATACCACATCAGCTATAGAACATTTTATTTCAGTGAGAAGAAATGTCAGATGACAATTGCTTCAAAAGATGATGATACAAGGCCTTAAAAATACAAGATTCAGTATTAGTACTTTCTTAGTACTTATTAGTACAGCTTGGGTTTGTGCTGTAGTTTCTCTCTGAGGTGACATGCTGAATTAAATCAAATGTAATTGTGTTTTTATTTTAATTTTCTTATAATAACGTTTTTGGTTTCCTCTCATATTGAAATGTATTTTATTTTTTCCATTGCCAATCATACCCGTATATGTTTCCAAGTCACATGGAAAAGCTGTCCCTACAATTGCGCCTTGATTCTGATAATGCTGTAAGAAACAGAGTGCTTATAAATCCCCATTCCTGCAAAGGTGTGTTTTACATACACAAATGGTCTTCCATTTATTGTTCAACTGTCTGTTATAACCCAGTGATACTGTCTGACACAGTTCCTCTGCTGATTCTTAACATCTGGAAAAAAAAATTTTGAACATGAGCTAGTTATGAGGAAGACCATGGGTGAAGTTGTCCTTTTGAAGGTCTGGAGATGTCCCACTGACTGTAATGGCATCATTTTTCTTAACCTGAATGTCCCTTTATTCTCTATTAAAGTGTTGATTTTTCATTTTCCTGATGTTTTTGATTCCACGGGTGATCCTTATTAGTCCATATTACTGGTCTTGTTTTTTTCTCTCCAAAGCAGTCAAATGCAAGCCTCATGAGAGTTTCATAGTTCTTCCTTGCTGTGGTACTTCCCAGGCAGCTGCGGAAGCAGTCAGAGCACTTCAAAGATGTGCTTGTGTTGGCAGTCCAGTGTGTTGTGTCAATCTAAGCTGCTTTACGGACTAAGAATGCAACTAAAAAGACTGCTTTGATGGAAGGTCTCACATGAAGTGGTGGCTGTGTAACGTACCAGCCTGTCTTTTGCAAAGGTTCTTTCTGTTGCCTAGAAGTTCTGCTTATTCAGAAAAGTGAGATACTTGGGCTTTTTCGTGGTTTTTGGGTTTTTTTTGGGTTTTTTTTTTGACTTGTTCAATATTGGGTGCTTCGGTATCCTTTATAATCCTTTAGGCCCATTCAGCATCTCATTCTTCATCAAAAGCATGTTTTGCTTCTAGTATCAAGACTTCTGGGGAAGACAGTAGTGAAAAAAAATCTCTGGCTACAGCTTTAACAGCTTCAGAGACACTGTTTATTTTCATGTCCTGGGTACTTTAGGGCAAACAGTGTTTTCTCTAAGGAGTCTTCAAATTAATTTTGAAAAATTATTTGGATGTAAAGCTCTCCTGGATTGAAGAGTCGTCTGATTTGACTGTGAAATATGGTAATAGTCGTCATCTTGCTTAATCTTTTGGCTTCTTTCTTTGTGTTTGCCTAACTCAGTCTCCCAGCAACCCAGCTTCGTGAAGTGAGGCATCTCTGACCTCGCCTGCACTGGGTTGGACTCGGGGACTGGGGGTGGAGTGGGTGGTTAGATCTCCAGCAATACTCCTTATAAATAAAAGGAAACATTTTGTTCTGCCTTTTTATTTTCTTTCATCTTAAAAAAATAATTCTGCGTTTCTTAAAATTTTAAGTATTTTCATTTATGTTTTAAGTGATCTGTTAGCATCCTGTTTGTTAAAAAAAGCAAAAAATAAATCTTTAACTTTAGCCTTCTCAAGTTAATGTACTCCTCTTGTTTCTTTGTCCCAGTAGATAATGTTTTTAACACAAACTGATGCAGATGAAATATACACCAAATGACAATTTTTCCAGGAAAACACACCTTTAAAAATTTATATTAAAAAAATTATTTTAATATTTTGTTTAAAAATTGTTTTGTCATTTCACTTAAATCCCACCCTCTCCCCTCAATTTGCCACCCCCAACTTGTAGAAGTTACTGTTTTGCCTTCTTTTGCCCTTTCTAGTTTGTCTGTTTGAAGACAGAGGTGTGTGTGTGTCAAGTTTTTCCATGCTCTTTTTTTGGATAAAACTCAAGTCCTAAAATTAGTCATAACACACAGATTTAAGGTTGAGTTTATTTGTAATGCACAAGCTTGCAGAATATCTTATGTAACTAAATACCACTGTTTGTTCACTGGAATTACTCTTCCTATCTTTCTGCAAACAAGTTGAGGTTAAAGGGAAAGTTGAGGTACATAATATCTGCTAATTAAAATGGAAAGCTGATAAACTTATATCAGCTCATTTGTTTCATTTTTTTCTTATTGCCGATTAATTAGCTTTCAATGAACAATCAACTCACTTCTAGTAATTATTTTCTAGTGCACAAGCTTGCCTTTTAAGACATTACAGGTGATTTGAAGTTCTGAGCATCCTTACCTACAAGTTAATAGGTAACCTAGAAGGAAAGGTGTCCCTTGACTTCAGAGCCTTTACATAATACACTCAAGGCCAGATTCTTCCTATTGCCTTATCAGATACCAGTCTCCCAAGTTTGTGGGAAGAGAGAGAAGAGGTTCAAGCAGCCAATTCAGCCCATGAGAGATTTGCATCACCCTCTCCATCAGCCACATCTGGAACTCATGGGGGGTTTTGCTCAGCCCATGCCCAGTTCAGTGGTGTGGGTGAGGGCTGAGTCCTCCTAATGTTATTGGGTACTCTGCTGAACAAGTTTTTCCCCAGCATTTGCTTCTGCCTTGGCGGGTGTTTTATGTTGTCTCAGCGCAGCCAGAGGAGTGTAGTTGTTCAGCATGTTACCTCCTTGGGGAGGCTCCCAGGATGAATCAGTCTCCCACCCTTATTGTGCAGAAGCAGATGGGGCAGTGACCAATTCTGCTGAGAGCTGTAATTCCTTGTGCGTTTTGGTTTGCAGGGATGGAAGGTGGCTTGTTGATACCTTGAGTGCATTTAGAAAAACCTCTTTATTGTTCTCAAAACAAGACTTGAGACCAAATGAGGCTGAAGAGTGCTCTCTGGCGTGCAAGTGTGGGCTTTTAGAGCAGTGATGGTGTGCTTTTGTTCTAACAGGTATAAGGAATGGGATTTTTAAATGCTAAAAGGATTCCTGAACAGGCATATTCAGATAATGAAGATCCTCAAGGCAACGAAGTTGATTATGGATTGTGATTTCAAAGGAAATTATCTTAGGTGAACTTTAGGCCTAAGTTTCTACCTCTGCCTTGCTTTTGATGATGAAGAACTGATGCACATGGCTGAGGAAAAAGATCTGTAGATGTTAAGCATGCTGCCTTTCAGTAGTTGAGCCACATGGTTGTATAAAATGCCCTGGGTTACTGTGTATCTATGCTGGAGTCTCATTTTAAATGCACAGGCATCATGTGACAGCATCTGTATTTTAATCCATCCAAACTTTTGTTTGAAACTTTTAACTCAGTTATGGGTTTTTTGATGGTAAATGCGGTGGAAGATAATAATTTTATGGTAAAATACTGGCTTTCAGGTCCCACTTTGTATAGATAGCTTTATCTAATTGCATCTAAGAGTAACAAATAATTTGGCTGTCATTCTGGAAGGTTTCCTCCAGGAATATGGGACTTAACATGCTATATGATATTCAGGATGGGGATTCAGCTTCTCCTAACTTCTGGGTGGGACTCAGTGATGGGTTTATAGGCCCCTAAATTTAGGTATCTAAAAGGAAATTAATAGGTCTTTAAAGCAGATTTCTGTAATTGCTCAGTTCAGTTTAGACTCCACTGATTATTAACTAATTCTCCCTTAGCTACCATAGGAGCTTTGTCATACAGGGCACCTAAAATGTAGGCGCTTGCTTTCAGCTTTCTGAATCAGGTGCTGAATCAAGTACTTTTTGTTGAATATGCATCTTCTGAAAGTTGTCATCTTGAGAGGGAGGAAGCTGCAGTAGGCAGATCTGCTATCCTGGAAAGCCTACTGCGATTTTCAGTAATTAGAAACTGGCTGGAAAGGAGACTTTATGTTCCAGCTAATAACACTGATTACTATGATTCTGGATATGCTTGCAGAAATGTCTAACATAATAGATTTTTCTGATTTATTGGTTTTAGCAATGCTTTAGACCATATAGACCATAGAGTCTTGATTATTTATTCTGTGAAAAAAATAATTCCTTGGAGATCTTTTAAAGTGCTGGGCTTTAATAAAGTTTTCTCACCTAGTGTTGTGATGCAAAGGCAGTAGAAACTTATAAACTATCTGGGTTTATTATTTTATATTTTTTATTACCTCCATTTGATTTGATTATTTTCCAAGGTAAATTTTCTTTGTCAACATTCTTCCATACTCTTACCTATTCTTGCTGTTGTCCTGATTGTTATTCTGCAGCATCGTCTTGTAAGTGAAGTGACATGCTTGATACTCAGGGAAGCCCAAGTCACAGATGTTTGGGATTATTTTTAAAATTAACACTCATTTACATTCCTTATGGATCCCATGTTTTATCTGTTTTCTGCAGTGGCATATTGTGCATTTTTGTGTCCTCTATTTGATACTAAGATCCTTCTTCTGTTAATTTGGAATTGTCTGTAATTCATAAATATTTCATCTATGCTTCTGTGGTATGTATTTCTCTGTTTTTACTAGTACTGAAATTTTTCAAGTCACTGTACTCTCTACTTAATACATTGCTTGGCTCACTTTGAAGTGCCTTGGAGATCAAGGTGGGGAACTGAGTAATCAAAATCTTGTGCTGTCTGAAAATATTCCTGTATTGCTGCTTTACACTTCTCTTCCAGTTTAAGAATCCCACCACAAAATTTTGTTGGAGCATAATAAGCTGCTTATTATCTATTAATCTTTTTTCATATTACAAATTCTTCTTATTCCTTCTTACTTTTATACATCCCTTAGCTTTTCATCTCATTGCATGATGGTGAATAAAATAATTGGTCTTTCAGTTCAACAACTGCATTAAACATGATTATGGATCAGCCTGGTGTTTTGGCTTTTCTGAACAGAAGTACTTAATTTTGTTCAAATTAATCCCTTTAATTAATTAATCCCTTTATGGGTTAATTTTTAAAAAAGTATTATATTAAAAAAGACCCAAAGAAAACATGAATGGCGTTTCATTAAAGTTAGTCCCTGAATGTATTTTTGTTACAAAAAATTGAAGTTTTTTTCTCTGATTTCCACTTTTTTGGTCAGACTTACAAGTTCACTTGGACTGAAAAGCAGGGGATTCAGCTTAATGTATTGTTTTCTTCTAGTTTGTATTGTTTTCTTACATACCTCTGATTGCCTTATTTCCTATCCATAGTTCTGAATGTGGCATATCCTGTGACTTGGTTGGGGATGTAAAGTTTATTGGCATATGATTTACGTGGAACCAGCTTAAAGGATAAACTAATTCTTTTCACCTTTGAATCCTCTTGTACAGCTGCTGTTTTCAGTGGGAGGTGGCCCAGTTGTACTGGAAACCCGATTCTTACAATGTGTCAGGATTTCAAGTTGAGTATTGCAACCAGTCCTGAGAGGCATATTGCTTTTAGCAGTTTATTTCAGTCCTGCTGCTTCTGACATCAGTCAGCTCTGTGCTCATCATGGAGATTACCTGCTTCTAATTGATTTTAGGGAACTAACTTTTAATATTCACTCTGGGTTTGGGAGACAGAATGCATTGCCGGAGTTTTGCAGTGTGTTTCAGAGATAGCGTTAATTTCTCTGGACTTGGACATATTTTGCTTCCTTTCTTGCCACTCAGATTTTTTCAGAGTTGTTGTTGAGACTTTTCTTCAGGGACTGCAAAAACTTCAGGGAATGTGAGAACTGCTTAACCTCCCACAAGCCACATCAGGAAGAAGTGAGAAGAGCCTTTTCCCAAAAGAGTTTAAAACCTTTCATCTTTGGGTTTGGGCACTCCAGTATTCTGTCTTTTCGAATATTAGAGACAGAGATATTCGTAAAGCTGGGAATAATTATCCTAAAACTTGGGGTTTTTTTTCTTCCTTATTTAAATAATCTAACATCAATTTTATTAGTGCCTCTTGATCTGTCCAAAGTTCAGGCTCTTGAGCTTTATTTAAATGCAGAAAGCTTGTGGATGCTTGTGGAGGTATTTCTCTGCTGCTGTCTTGCATGTTTACAAAATCCAATTTACTGCAGTTCCATCTCAGTGGACATCAGGAGATGGTTTCTTAACTGATAGCCTCAAGCCTCTTTCAGATGCTCTTCTGCCTCAGTCTGGTTTAGTTTTTTTCCAAAGGGCTGCTCACCTAAAAGTTACACAAGAATTTTCTGGTCTTTCTGCCGCTTTTCTTTCACTTTCTTTCTTCTTCAGTTTGGTGAAATCATCTTGCTACTCCTGTGTTGGTAGTCTCCTAGGATCATGGGGTCAGCAACTACCTTCAAAGTTCCAAACTTGAGGTGGATTCCCCTGGTTTCAGCTATTGCTAAGCAAACATTGCCTTGTTTGTAGCCTGGATAGATTAATCTTTCTGGTTTGCTCTGTAGGAATACTCTGGAGCACAGCTATCCGCAATTTTTTTTTCTTTGCAAAAATCTATTTTGAGTAAATGTCTATATATAGTCTGTGTTGATGTTCCCTTGAAGGGAGATGCTTTTGCTGGACTTCTCCCTTTAATAAACCACAGGGACATGAAAGGAATGGGTTTGTGTTTGGAACATGTTTCTGTTTTTTATCCTTTAGATCTGCAATAATCTCCTGGGTTTGGGTATGTTTTGAAATTTCCTGTGCATTCCAGTTGCGTTGATGTTGTTAACAGTATATACTGAAGATATTGGGAGTTCAGACACATTTGCAGAAGTCTGCTTTAAGTACTTTCCTCTGCGAACTAAATCCCAGTCTCAGTGGCATTGTATTTTAAATTTTGCCCTTGGCATTATCAGAAGGGTCAGTGCATGGCACTCTTTCAAGATGGGGAAATGGCATATCCAGACATTCCCCGTGCCCTGCTGGCAGTGTAGAGCAGGGCTGGCAGGTCCTGCAGTGACATCTGCAAAGGTCCTGGGGCCTCTTGTTGTCTCCGGGAGGTAGACCATGGCTGGAAATGGCTCAGGTTCCTGTGCTGGCTTCACCAGCATGACTCAGCTTTGCACAAGTAGCTAACTCTTGGAATGGGTTTCATATTTCCTTGATTGTGAACTAGCTGCTGTTTCATACAGATGGTGATTAGCATCTAAGTGATGGAGGCTTTTTGATGCTCCCAGCCTGAGCAATACCCAAACCGCAGAAAGAGAGGGGAAGTGCTTTGGATTCCATTTTGTTCAATTTTCCACTCAAGGCTGGGGTTTTTTTGGGTTGATTTTTTTTTCCCCCCTATATTCAGGCAGCTTAGAAGTAAGACAAAAACTGAAATAGCAAATTAATATGCTGAGGAAAAGAAAAATTAGACAAAAGCAATTAGTGTGCACTTGTGATGCATTTAGGTTTTCTCCTCCATTTAGCACTTGCTCATTTCCCCCCCACCCTCCCATCCTCTGACAGGGACAAAAAATTGTAATGAAGCTGAGAGCTCTTTGGGTGTGACTTCCAAGTTTTCAGCTCCTTATCTCTGACTTGATGCACTGACTCTCTTTCCCTAGAGTGTCTGGAGATGTTGAAGCTTTAAGTTTCATTATGAAAAAGCAATAAAGCATTTCAGCTGTGATGCTAAAAATCCATATATAAGTTGCTTGAGATTGATCTGTTAAAAGGAAGCTGAACACTTTTCAGAAGAGAAAAAAAAAAGGGGATACTTAAAAATGTGACCATTCTGGACTATATTGTACATTTTGATTCTAGTTGCATTTGCCTGGAGCTTGTTATCCACACATTTCATGTTTAGCGGAAATTTTTCAAAAATAGCTTGCAGAAAATTTCTCTTTTTCACTGGTGAAGCATTTGGGATGCGTGGAGAATAAGCACTGAGGATTGCCAGATTTCATTCTTCCTGCACTTTTACACTTAACCTATTCTCTGATGTTTCTTTCTCTTCATGCTTTAAAAGTGGTTAGAATACCTGGATAAACCTCAGAAAGTATCCCTCATTGCAGTTCCTGTTTACCAAATAATTTTATAAATAAAGTAACTGGTGTAAACTTTGCAAAAAATTTCCTGTTTCTAGTGAACAAGGATCCCTGTCTTCAGGCAGTTGAACGATGTTTAAACAGGAATCTGTTATTACAGACAAAAAAAAAATAGTCCTTTGCTGGTTTATTTTGTGTAACTTTGCACCTGATGCCATTAAATATATAGCTACATGTTTTCCTTAGAGCACAGAAGCCATCCCGTCTGATAGACGTGTAGTGAGCTGGTGAGACCAGAGCTAAGGGCACAGCAGTGCAAAGTAACGTGCTTAACAAATCTTTATGTAAGGACTTTAAAGAAACATGCAGGCCTTGAACTATATATAGCAGCTTCTAGTTTACATTTACAAGAATGGTTTATTGGTTTTGTTATATTTAAATGCTGATTTAAAATAAATTTCTAATTCTTCGGTCCAAATTCATGGAACTTTCCTACCCTGCTTCTTGTAACTGTCTCTTTATATAAAGTTATACTTCTGCAGGAATAATGTTCTATTAGCAATTGGTTGAATACATGAGGTTGATTTGGGGAACTGGATTTCTGACAAAGCAGTCTTTGCTGGATACTTTTGCAGTTCAAGGCTGGACACGTAACTGGATGACTTAATTTACCTGGATTCTGTTTTCACAGAATCATGGAGTTGTTTGGAGGTTGGAAGGGAACTCTGAAGGTCATCTGGTTCACCTGCTTTGTTGAAGCAGGGCCACCTAGTCCAGGCTGCCCAGGACCATGTCTAGGTGGCTTTTCAGTATCTCCAAGGATAGAGACTTCACAATTGCTGTGAGCAACCTGTGCCAGTGCTCAGTGACCCTCACTATAAAACACTTTTTTCTGATATTCACAGAGAGCCTCTTGTGTTTCAGTTTGTACCTCCTAACTTTTCACTGGGCACCACTGGCAAGAACCTGGCTCTGCCTTCTCTGCACCTTCCCTTCAGGGATTTACATATATAAGATCCCCCTGAACCTTCTCGGGGCTAAAGAGTTGTAGGTCCCTTAGGATCTCCTCACATATCACATACTCCAGTCCCTTCACTGGAATGTCTACAGTATGTCCATGTCTCTCTTGTAGTGAGGAACCCAGAACTGGACACAGCACTTCAAGCGAGGCCTCACCAGGGCTGAGTAGAGGGGTAGGTTCACTCCCTGGACCTGCAGCCCAGGATACCACTGGCCTACTCTGCTGCAAGGACATGGAGCTGGCTTATGCTCCATCATTGCACAACAGCGCCCCAGGTCCTTTTCTGCCAAGTTCCTTTCCAGCTGGGTGGTCCCCAGGGTGCGCTGATGCCTGGGTTTTTCCTTCTCAGGTGCAGGACTTGGGACTTCTCCTTGTTGAACTTAATGAGTTACAGTCAGCTTATTTCTCTGGCATGTTGAAGTCCCTCTGGACGGCCATGTGACCCTTGGGTGTATCAGCCGCTCCTTTCCAGTTTTCTATCATCAATAAACCTACAGAGGATATACTCTGCCACATCATCCAGATCATTAATGAAGATGTTAAACAGGCCTGGACACAGTATTGTCTCATAGGGTACACTGCTAGTTACTGGCCTCCAGCCATGCTCTGTGCCACTGATCACCCCACTCTGGGCCCAGCCGTGCAAGCAGTTTTCAATGCACCTCACAGTCTGCTCATCCAGCCTGTACTTCATCAGCTTCTCTGGGAGGATGTTAAGGGATAGTGCTGAAAGCTTTACTATAGGTAAGGTGAACGATAACCACCTTTGTCTCTTCATCTACCAGGCTTGTCACTTCATCACAGGCTGGTCAAACATGACTTTCCCTTGGTGAATGAATCCATGCTGACTATTCCCAACTGCTTTCTTGTCCATGTGCTTGATTGTATTCTGGGAGATGCTCCTTCATTTTTGCTCAATGTGGTGTAAGATAAGCCACCTAAATTACCCAGGCTGGATTCTACTGCAGAATGAAGTCCTTTTACCTTTTTCAGTGATGTAACCATTTTTTTTCTTTTAGCTAAGCTCACTTTTTCTGGTGTTTTACTGGTGCAGGAGATGCTGTGTGGGACTAACCTTTTTCTTTTTTCTCCTAAGAGTTTTTACTGTGGGAGCCAAAACCACACATTACATCAGTATTTGTGAGCTTGGGAACAGTGAAATAGGAGAAGGCCAGGAAAAAGAGGGAAGCAACATTTTAGTGGAGAAGACAGAGCTAATTGTTCTGATTATAAATTCTGTATTGTACTCAGGCAAATATAATAACCATTTATTACCCACCTTGCTTTTAAATCCTCCACTCTCTTTGTAATTTATGCTTTTGCCTGACTTGACTCATCATGAAAAATAATAGTGACGACTCATTATAAAGCACCAACTAACTACACCTTTTACAGTGACAGTACTGTTTTAATTTACTTAGTATCCAGAAACCAAGAAATTATGAATACTGTTGAAAGCTGTCCAACTGTTAGCACTGTGATTTTTGAAGACAAATTCTTGTAGTTGTGGGACCATCCATGACCCTGGCAGTCTGCTCTGATAGTGGTGCATTCACCTGCAGCACTCATACAGACCCACCTGCACAAGGACCGGGGAATGGAGGGGCAGGCAGAGAGCAAGGGAAGCATAGCATGTTATCTTAGTATTTGCCAGGACTGACTTGCCAATGTCTATAAGCACAGAGAAGTTAGAAAGCATTTATGTTATGCTCCTGCCCCAGGCATTGAATATGGTCCCTAAGAAGAGAATTGGGTTGCTGTCTCTGTATCGTCCTCTCTTCATTATTTCCAGAAAGATATTTTAAAAGTAAGTGTCCAAAGAACAGGAAAACCATTTCCCCACCCCTTTCAAATTCTAAGTGATATTTCTACATTACTAATTTAATTCAAGATCTGCCATACAAAGTGCTATTAGTGTAATGCCTGATAATAGTTCAGAGTGGCAGAAGGTGCCTTAATGCAAATATCATGTTGCAGGAAGCAGAGTGCATTACAATAGCTGCTTTGTTGCTACTTAGGTATAGACCACTGTTCTCTTGATTAGCAAACACTATGTCTGCATTTTGAATTGGTAAAAGAAACCAGAATTGGAACCACCAAACTTTGGGAACTGCATTTTCTTATATATTGCTGATAGTAAAAAAGTAGATTAAAAATTAGGCAGTAGGCTTTAATCGAACTCTCTGTGATTTTATTTTACAGGTCGTAAGTCTAAATGCACTGCGCTGAAGGCATATAGAATGTTACTGGTTAGGTTATTGCCACTGAAAGAAGAAAGGGCTTTCAAATTTACTCTGGATTTGATGACAATTCTATTGCCTTTCAAGGTGTTAAGCTTCTTCCTAATAAGTGTTGTCCAAAAGAAAAGTTGCAGTAGTGGCCCCAAACTTGACTGTAGAAATGTCATCCAAGTAATTTCAAGATGTGTACGTACATATATATATATATATATATGTGGGTATGTGTTTATTTTTAGAAGCCAAATTATCGTAGTGTTTGTGTGAAAATCCCTGTTTAAAGCAAGACCTATGTGATGGCAGAGTGAAGAGTTCTCTTGTTCTCTCCCTCATTCCCCACTCAAAAAAAGCCCCCTACTTTTCTGAACAGAACAGCAACATTATTGCAGTAATGGGTAATTGCAGTTCCCATTCGGACATTCTTTATTCCCTGGGATGTTTTAGGGTTTGTGTTGGTTGCCTTTAACTTTTAAGACTGTATATGCTCATTCTTTCCCAATGCCTACTGCACTAAAAGAGTTTTTAATTCCAACTACCTCTATTTCATTACTTTCAGATATACTGCAGTATCTGCTTTTGGTAACTCTCTTTTCCAAAATCAGCAATGACTGCTTGGCTACTTGACAATGGTGAAAATTCTCACAGGAACTTAATCTTATTTATTTTTTAAGACCTTTTGCCTGTCTTCATCTTTCTTGATTTGTCTCCTGCTTTGTCAGCATATGAACCATTGGCACCTGAGTTCCTTCAAAACTTAGGAGTTTTCTCATTCTTATGTTACCTCAGTGGTCTTCCAGTGGTTCCTGTAAAACTTCCTTTGCATTGTATTATACAGGTTCTTCTTTCTTTCTTCTTGTCTGTTGAGAGTTCAGCATATTCAGAGTGATATACAAATAGTAATATTTGGAGCAGTGAAGGTTAAAAAAGCAATATGTAGTTGAATCTGCTCATCCAGCTTGGGTCAGTAGAAGAGAATATACAGGAGTCTGAATATGAATACATGCAATGAGATAAGATTACTTGTCAAATCCAAATTTACATGGCAGGAAAATTGTTTAAGGTCAATTACATCCATTTAATTTTTATTATGTATACAGGTTCAGCAGTCTTTAATGAAGGAACTTCAAACATCCCATTTAGTTAATCATAGCATTGTGTAAGCGTTCAGAAGAAAGCGTGCTGTCTGCATAAATGCAAATAAGAAGGTTTAGGAAATCATTCTCTGTTTAGTAAAAGCAAGAAAAGCTATACTGAGTTAGTGTAAAGCTCATAAAACCATGTTGAATCAAAGAATAATAATAACAGTAGCAGATAGTAAAGAAAGAAGTCGAAACAGCAGAGCATATACAGTGATTCTTACCCTTGAGTCACTTCCCAACATTGACTCATTGATAGATTTTTGAGGACCTGATAAATTGAAGATTTCAGACATTGTCTTTTATAGTATATGATACATTTATTTGTGATGAATTTTTCAAATGCCTTTTTGGACATTTTTACTTTTCATCTCCTCAGCATCCTTTGGGAATACTTTTCAAGCCTAAATAATGCTTTGCATTTAGGGAAAAACACTTCTTGTTGTTTGCTAACAGTTTCCTTGGTTTCCCAAGTTCTTATGTTACACAAAATATCTAAAAAATAATGAGAGTACATTTTCTCCATGATTTTGTAGACTGAAATAGATGAGAAGCTAAATGGGTTTCTTAGTTCTTATTTTATGTTGTGTTATGTTATTTGAAAAATTCCAAGCCTTGTTGATACTTCTTGCATATAATGCATTTTGTCTTTTTGCATGGTGTTTTTTATCAGGTACCTTCTTGAAGTTCATTGTTGCAAATATGTAAATCAAAGAGAATATGTAGCTTAATCATATTACAGATGCTATATTTACAAATATGTATGTCTTCCAACTTCTCACTTTATTTTTGTAGCACTAATAATAATTGATCCTACATTCATGGGATTGACAGTATGCAATTTAGCTGGTAGACTGTTACAATGCAGTGAACTTCATTAAGTTTGTTGCACTCTGATTTTAGTAAGAAGCTGGAATGTATGAAGTTGTGGTATGTTTACGTGCGTTGGTTAGCAGTGTTTGGTGATTTGACTGCCAGTAAATGGGTGTGCAGTGCCTTTTGAGATGAGGTTTGGTGTCCCACCTTGGTTATTTATAGCTACTGTTCTGGTCCTCTGTCATACTTATCCCCCCCCATGGATACCCTTTTGGAAGGATGTCTTCATTGGCACTAGGTAACTAGGTGTGAACAACTGAACCAGGGCCTTAATTTTGGGGGGCGAGGGTGAAGGGATGCACAGTGGATTTCTGTGACCAGCAGTATTGAAGACATGAGTAATATATATAAATATTGCTTGAAAAGATCAAGATTAGTCAGGAGTTTTCAGCAATAAATGCAGCTGTTGTTGCTTAATGGCATTTCACAACATCTGGTTACAGGTTAGAATCAGTAATAACTGTGGCAGAAGGATGGACTCTGCGTGCTGAGTCTTGGGTGGTTTTATCACTATTTAATCTGTATTATAATCTTGTGCTGTTTAACAGGAAATAATCTGTGGTTTGTATTTGCCCAAATAAGATTTCTGCATCCACTGAAACCTGGAAATTTCAGCAGAATGCTGATTGTTGCTGGAGCCAGGGTTATATTATGATTTAATGACTTTTCTTGGCTTCATTGGATGACCTGGCCTAGAAAAACATTTTGAAGTAATAAAGCATCTGTTTGGCTCCAAACTAATGAGAGAAGCATTGCTCTTTGCATAAACTGTTCTTTAGGAAAAGCCATGGAGAGCTACTGATAAACCTTATTAAATAGCTTAACTGAGATTGAAGGAAACAGAAAACAAAGAAACCATTCCTTTCCATGTGAAGTGAGTACATAAAAAAAAAAAAAAAAAAAAAAAAAAAAAAAAACCAAAAGGGTTTTTCCCCCCCCCCCACGNNAATAAAAAAAAAAAAAAAAAAAAAAAAAAAAAAGGCAAGCCCAAAGGGTTTTTGCCTCCCCTCCGTGTGACTTGCAGCCTGCTGCACTTCAGTTACGTCGCCTCTGAGAGATGTTAAAGTGCAGCTCAGTTTAATGAAGAAGTGGGTAGGACAAATCAAAGCTAGAGACAATTTACGGCAGGGATTGGGTAAGTAACTGCAGCTGTTTACTAATATTGTGCAAATGTTGTAATGTCTAGCTTGTAGCATTTAAAAGAATACTCAGAATTATCATTTTTTGGATGTCCTTTCTCTGTTTTATTTAAGTAATTTGCAAGTGTTGGTGGTACATACTATGCAATAGATTAATGCATAATACTGATACAGGATTTGATTTTATTTTTCAGACTTTCTACAACAAAACAAATAACTTTCCTTGTTTTCTTGTACTTGTTTTAAATTCTTTGCTATGTAAGTAACTGCTTTGTCTATTTTAATGCAGTGCTCAAAATAATTTCAGTGGGAGTTAGCTGATAGTTTCTGCTGCCTTCCTGTTATTTTGATTATTTTTCTACTGTTTAGGGAGAGGGGAGAGCAGCTTGTACTCTGAACCTCCTTGGTACAGTATTTTCAGATTTCTAGACTCCAGCTCCAGACCACTGAGCAAATCCCAGCATCAACTTGTTCCAGGAATTCATTCAATTGTCCTAGTAGGATATGATTCAAACTGTTTGCTTTTGTTCTTTGTGCCTTTTTATATAGATTTGTATGTGTTCTTATACTGAGTTGATATAGTTGGATATAAAAAGTGCTCTTTTAAATTTTTTATGTATAAATTTGTGTAAATATAATATCAATATACAAGATAGAGAAATATGGTGACAGCTTTTGTGGTTGTTTAAGATTTCCAGGCTTTTGATTTTGGTATGTTTTAGTCTCTAGCAATTGGAATGGACCTTGCAGTTGCTATGATGCTGTTATGAAATAGCATTCAGTCTTAGTCAATTAGTAATTTCCAGAATGGTTGTTTTAGCAGTTTCAGTGCCTGCCATTTCGGCATTTAAATCTCAGTGCATAGACAAAGAGCTGAGAAGGGGTAATGATCAATGTAGATTCCAGAGACCTATACCAAAGCCTGATTTGAGTCTTGGGAACTGTAAAAGGAAAAGCAAATTCTTTGGTTGTTGGTAGTGCATTACAGGAAATATTTTTAAGTGTTTAATATCTTCTCTTGTAGGGCATGCCATCCTTTTGCATCATCTCACAGGAAAGAGTACATAAATATCATAGTCTATAATGATTTTTACTACCTGGATTAATCAGGATGTGTTATCTTTTTCAGATAATCACTCCATTTAGGAGGCTAATATTGTGTGCTGAGAACAGAAAAGAAATGGAGGACTGGATAAGCTCTCTGAAGTCCGTTCAGTCCAGAGAACACTATGAGGTAAGCTTGCATCCCTCTTGGTGCAACCTGTTCTAGCCCAACAGATCAAGCTACAGGACACAGAACTAGACTATCCACCCTCCTTAGTGTGAAAAGTGTGTCTAATATCAGAGTGAAGCTTCACGTTAAGAACTTCACTAGCAAAATGAGAGCTTATTATCACACTTTGGTTTAGAATTTTGGAGGGAGAGCAGGCTAAATACCCTTTGGAAAATCCTGTTGGTGAGCATTGCACTGTCGTCCCCTGTAATACGGAACCGTACGTAATGTCAGTCACCGTATGTGTTCTGTACTTGCAAATTTGTCTTAACTTCTCCTTTACTAGACCGCACAGTTTAATGTGGAACATTTCTCAGGGATGCATAACTGGTACGCCTGCTCCCACGCCCGACCCACCTTCTGCAACGTGTGCAGAGAGAGCCTCTCTGGAGTCACTTCTCACGGCCTGTCCTGTGAAGGTAAATAATGCTTTCTTCCCCTTGGTTATCATGCTATGTGTGGAGACAGATGGCTGCAAGTTCAGTACAAGTAATGATCCTGAAAATAACGAGTAACAAAAGAGCTCGAAGGGAGAAATCTCTTCACGAGAGTGACCCTCCTCTGGGCAGAGGGACGACTAATGATCTGCCTCACCTTCCTGTTGCTCCAGGTGCCTTTTTCAATAGAACACTTTCTTCTTTTTTCTGTTGCAGCAACCAGTTTGGAGTGTACAGGGTGGAGAGCTTGCAAGAAAAGATAGGCTTTATTTGATTTGCACATCAAAAATGTGGGAAAATAGTCTTACTGGTTTGCAGAATCAGCATTTCTCAGAAAAAAAAATCTTGATGGTATTTTCTGCCCCAAATCTAAAAACATTCTTAACATTGAACAAAGTGTTATGACCCTTCCCCTCTAGTTCTTTGCTCTGTTGCTGCTGCCTGGTCCTGCAGTACACACTGATTTATTGCTTTAAAAATTCTCTCATGCTGTGAGGGGGTAGAGATGTAGATGCCTGCATTTTGATAGTTCAACAGGGGAAATCCAGCACAAAGAAAAAAGGAAGTGTGGCTAAGACTTTAGCATTTAGCTTATCTGGAGAAATGATACTTCATGAACAAATAATTATAGTATGCCTGAAACAGCTTGTTCCTTTTTTTTCCTATAAGTTCTGTGGAAAAGTGGTAACAAGTCTGCTTGTGTTAGAATCCAGCAGAAAATAAAGCATCCGTGTGACCTTACGAGATGTATGAAATGTAGAGATACTTAATTACTAAAATAGCTGACTGCCCAGAAAAGAGTTACAGTTACACCATTCATAATTTGACTTCTTTGGATGTATGTAACCCAACTGCAAATGCATTTCTGTTATTGATGCTGCTGTAATACTTGAGGTCTGAGCATGATACTGCGTATTAAGGAAATCCTACAGAGGAAACATTAACCCACTGTCCTGAATTGTCCATGCTTTTAATGTAGCTAATGGTGCAATTTCCAAGGAACAGGTCAAACCCGTTTTGTAGAAATTAGAAGTAGCATGGTTAATTCCAGCTTCTCTGGTGTATGTTTTCCACTGTGTATAAGTCCTTTGGACAGTTTTAAGGCAATTATGATATTCTCAATGTCTGACATTGGCAGATGAAATTATCGTGTGCTTAACTGAAATGCAGTTGTATTGCCTCTGTGTGCAAATACAGTTGCATTTGCTCAGGCAAAAGAAAGGAACTACTTTCATAAAGAATTTATCCATTCATGAGTTAATATTATAGCTATTTTAAAAGGCTGTTCAGCAAGAATTATTAGTGTAAGATTATCAGTGTTAATGTCTGTAGTTCACCATTTTATGTTTTTTCAGTGTCTAATTTTCCATCTCAGTATGTTTTTAATATACAGGGTGTTGGCATTAACTTTACATTAGGGAAGTTTCCATAATTTCCAGATTTGGAGTTTGTTACCTTTCTGCATAACTTACGACAAACTAATGCTACATTTATCTACATTTCTATGTCAGTTAATCTTTCAGCAGTTTTTACAAGTAGCTTCTGAAAGTGGTTCAGATTTGCTTTCATGGCTCCACAGTTTCATAATCGTGTATGACCTGGACTGTTTTATTTGTAGATACTATGACATTAATTTGTCTATTAATAAGTTGACCTCCTCTTACTTAGGTACTATTTTAGATCTATTTTCTTTTCTTTCTTTTTTTT
>VZTI01003755.1:1293595-1361362 GCA_013397865.1 Struthidea cinerea | reverse complement strand
TTTTTTTTTTTTTTAGTTAAAGAAGATCTTTAGTTATATATCTAATTTAAACTGTTTGACATTTCACTTTTTTACTAGAATACTTCATACTTTGTTCACAATTATCTATACATGTTAAAACCCATATTAATCATCCTTAATTTCTTAATCTAAAAACTGCATTTTGGTTTGATACTTGCTTCTGCCACATGCACTTCTAATGCATTTAATAATTTATATTTTTTCTTTAGCTTATCTGTGTTAGCAGTATATATGATTTGAGAGGACAATCTAGGAAGTTTGGAGTCTTAAAATTCCCCAGACTTGTTTTGTACTGCTTTTTCCCATTACATAATTAAAAAAAACCTGTTTAAATATTCATGCCTGGCATCTCAAACCTTCAGCACTGCTTTACACTGGGAATCCATTTATATCTATACTAAATTCAATTATTTGTGTGGTCATTGATCCCGGGCTACTCTATTATGCCTTGTACTGAGAAGCATGAGAGGCTCCTTCTCAAAAGATAATTGAGCTCTTCCTCCTGTAAGTGGTTTGGGCTACTGACACACCAAGTTGTCTTGAAAGTAGCTTAGAGTCTTTGTCATCTGATTCTTGACTGTAAACTATAGGTAAAAATAAACCCCATTGCTGGTATCTTGCAGCTTCTTATAGTTTAGTTGTCCTGTAACATTTTATTCTCTTAGAACTGCTGTTTTCCAGCAACCCTGCACAACTGTTTTTTTCAAGTCTGACCACAAATCAAGCCATGTTTCTTTTGGAGATGATGGGTGACATTTTTCTTCAGGGCCCCTTCCCTCCCAGCAGCCTTTGGCAAAGGTTGGCCAAATTAATTGCAGGCCACCCTGAAGATGTTCTAACTCTTGGAAACCAGTGTAGAAAAAGATGGTGGGTTAATGCCTTTGCTGGGTAAAAGATGACTGTGAACTTGCATCTTTTTAGAAGTCAAAGAATTGATATGTATGTCAATCTGAAGATGTAAGTTATAACAAACCAGGCTTCACTCTTGCTACTGCTCAACAAACAACGGACTTCTAAACAAAAGTAATCATACTTTCCTTTGAGATGTAATGCTGTTCTTCCCACAGATTCTTTCTTTTGTGTCTTCTCAAGAGATAATCTACTTTTGCAATGTTGTTTGTGTGTTGTGTTGCTCTAGCTAGCACTAAAGGACTGATCTCTGCCAATGTTCGTCCACAGTCTTTACTAGGATGGAGTAATTTTGATCTTTGTGCCTTGCTTTAGAAATTATTGCAAACTAGCTGAATCAAGGAAGGGTTTTGGTTTTTATGCTCCTCAGAGTTTAGCTTCAACATGGAAGAAGCCTAAAGAATGGTATATCATTATGTACAAAAACTCTTCCTGAGCTCTCTAACCTCAGTTACTCTGTTTTAATACTGCATTTCTATCTAAGTAATTTCCAGTGGAACACTGCCTTTATGATTATTGTCAAAAATTTATTTCTTCATGTAGCATTTGTTTATCTTGCTTGTTGAATATCAAGTATAGCTAATAAGTGGGAGAAAGCCTCTCTCTTAAACTGCATTCTCCTGTGACGAATCACACTAACAAACAATGTTGTAAGAACACTTTAGGATCATGAAGTCAATCAGTAAGAAAATACTGGGTTTAAATTACCTCTGCAAATGCACTTTGTGCACTTGGTCTTTTTCCATTATGATTGTGGGGTTTTGCCCACAAAACCCTGTTGTTCTTACCCATTGCCCAGGGAATTGTACGGGCACTACTTGCACAGTCATCGTCTCTGATACTTCTGCTACATTTTCTGCTCGGTCTGGAGAGTGAATAGTGAATGAAGCAGTCAGAAGGACAAGGGATGTTTGTTGTTAAAGAATGAAGGAGTAATAGAAAACTGTTCTGTGGCTTTATATCACACGTACCCTTCTGTGATGCTGGGGAAAACATTTATAAAAGATTTTTTGTCATATCAGTAGTTGTGCATTGTTTATAACCTGCAATCTATATCACAGAAATGCTGTCTTCTATAACTGCAAAAATCACTTGAAGCTGTTCTGAAGTCCTTGATATTTTGAAGATGTACAGTATGGAAAAAAAGTCTTCGTAGTAGTAGTATTACTGGGTGTAATAACATCAACAACAACAACAATAATAATAATAATAGTAACAACAACAATAATAATTTTAAAAGGCCATGAAGAAATTCATACTGGTGTCTAAAAAGCAGTATTTCACTAGCTATTGCTCAATAAGGAAAATACCCGTTGAAAATTGTTATGAAGCAGTGCATGGCACAACCCATACTAATCAGGAACCATCCATTACATGCAGTGACTGATGGTCCTGTTCTCTAAAAGCATATGGGCATACAACCAAACACTTCACACCTGCATTCAGAAACTATATTGCAATGTTAAGTTTCCTGAGATACTTAACTTTTCATGTATTTTAGCTTTTGTTGGCGGAGTAATGGCAGTTGATGTCAAGCTGTGTGTCTGCGTGTTTTCCAAAAGATTGTAGCTATCAGACTGATTCATGAATGGGATTCAGTGTAATCTGAGACAAAAAAATACAGGGGATAGTGGTAACTAATACTGAGATCTGATTTAAAATTTTCCTTTCTTTTCTTGCAAGTTACATCTGTGTCTTAAGGTTATTGTTGTTGGTAATGTTTAATGTTCACACCAACATAAATCTTGTTTTTATGATACTCAGGTTGCAGGGGGGTGACCCAAAGAGTCTGATCTGAGATTTGGTAGGTAGGTTATTCACAGTACTTACAAAGCAGGCATTAGCTGTCACTTGCCGTCTATAGTGTAGCTTGCTGCAGCTCTTCAGAGCCTGGGATTGAATTTGTCCTTGCCTTGTTGGGAGAGAAGTTGAATACAGGGTTCCTAAGATCAAGTTGAATCGTAGCTCAGTAGGACTTGAACATTCTATTACTTTGTTATCAGTTTGTAATTTGCAATTTCCTGTTCCCTCTCATCTCTGATTTGTTGTATTTTGATCTGTGTGGCAAAGCAAGTGCATATGATTTATGAGTAGGAAGCTGAATTCAGTGGCATAGCTACTCTGAAACATTCAAATGATGAAAACTGCTCATGGTCCATCACTTGAAAATGCAGCCTTTATTTCTGTGCTTCTGTGAGAGCTGGCTTCCCTAGATGCTCGGAGCCAGCTTAGGTTGGCAACCACACAATGTGATATTGAGCTGTTTAGAAAAAGTGAGTCTACCCTGTTAATTGACAGTTATGGGATATTTGCACACTTCGGATCTGTGTTGGTCTTGCTCCAACAGGTCCATGCACTTCTTAGGTTGGGGGCCACTGACCTATTGGGGTGAGTCCATACGAGTGCCATGGAGATGATCAGAGGGCTGAACCACCTCTCTAATGAGTAAAAGCTGAGAGAGTGGGGATTGTTCAGCCTGGAAAAAAGAAGGCTTTGGGGTGATGTAATTGCAGCCTTCCAGTACCTGGAGGGAGCCTACAAGAAAGATGGAGGGAGACTTTTTACAATGATATGTAGGGACAGGACAAGGGGAAATGGCTTCAAACCAAGAGTAGCTGAGATTAGATAGTAGGAAAAAATTCTTTACTGTGACAGTGGTGAGACACTAGTTGCCCATGAGAAATCATGAAGACTCCATCCCTGAAAGTGTTCAAGGCCAGGCTGGATGGAGAGCTGAGCAACCTGGTCTAGTAAAAGATGTCCCAGTCCACAGCAGGGGGGCTTGGAGCTAAATGATCTTTAAATGTGCATTTCAACCCAAATAATTCTATGATTTTATGAATGCTGCTTTTTGAAATGACTGGGAGAGTTACTGTAAAAGCAATGAAACTTTTTTGTTGTTTCCTTCTCTTTCTTTCTAGAAAGTAAGAAAGTGAGAGCTGAGCACTTACTTTCACGTATCTCCCAGAACATTGAGGATTGCTCTCAAACTCAGATGTTGCTTACATAGTCTCAATTCACTTTTTAAATTGATCTGGCAATGGGTCAGTGGAATTAAAATGGGAAATTTATCATTCACAAGACATTTTGTACCATGGCTTAATGTTTTTAAATGGTAGATAAGCGATGGGCCAAAGCCTTGATAATTTCCTGTCAAATATTTGTTTGAAAAGAGACTACTACTTCTGATCTGCTGGCTAGTTCTCATAAACCTTTAATGGTCTTTGCCAAAATAATTTATATAATGCACTCTAAATAGAATTACATCATGCACTTCCAGTAGAAGAAATACCCACAATGGGGCACATCTATTTGGTCTAATATGTTATCATTAGCTAGGCATATTAATTGAGTTGAACAAAATTCAAATCGTTATTAGGTTGTCAAAATGTCTGCCTGTACTACACGCTTATGCTGGGTATTCCAGTTAGTAGACTTCTAATAAAGACCAAAAAGTAAGGTTCTTCCTGATTCAATATAAGTTCTTGGAAAATTTTGTAATCCCCGGTATCCTGAATAAAAATATCACCACACAAAAATATCACTTTCTCACCTTCTGAGAAAAATAGGCCCAGCATGGTGCCCCAAAGGCATCTTTTGAGCAAAGAAACAGAGTTCCTGATTCAAAATACTTCTGTAAAACACTCTCCCATCACTTCTTGCAAATTTAAACCAGGTATCTGAGTTAAGTTACTGGAGAAATAGAAAAGGCAAACCCATAGTTAAAGATACATTGTACCTTGCACATGAAAAAATGGGAACCGATGTGGATTTCAGGGCACACTTAGCGTGGGCTACAGCTTAGCAGTTAAACCTGGTTTAGAGACTTAAAGCGGGAGTGATTATGAGCTGAATTTTCTTTTAGTTGTTTTATGTCATGTGTGCAACACTAAGTGACATGTACTTGTCTATTTTATGGGTATCTGTGTTTAATTTTTTAAAAGGTGTGTATCACTGAAGTACAGCAAATAACACAGGATATACGTTTGTCTGTGTCTTGCAGTGTGTAAGTTTAAAGCACATAAAAGGTGTGCTGTCCGAGCAACAAATAACTGCAAATGGACTACGTTAGCCTCAATTGGAAAAGACATCATTGAAGATGAAGATGGTGTAAGTACTAGTCACGTTTACAGTATTGTCCAAAGCTGTTTCTTTATATGGAAAAAAAACCAACCAACCACCCATAGGAATATTGCCATGTGACCCATTGAAGTTAATGGTAGGTGGCTGTTTTCCTGAACACTTTTCAAAGATTAATGTGGTATTTAGAACAAAAGTTGTATTCCTATCCCACAAGACAAGTCTAGCAACTGCGGGCACTAGATTGCGGATGTGTTACAAGATTTTAAAGGGCACGTGCGGAGAAACTCTGCAGCTGGAGAATTGCTCCCACAAGTTCCTACTGCTCTAAAGCGAAGGTGGTATTTTACACTGTTACCTGTACTCTGGTACAGTGTACACTGTATTGGCAATCTATTTTTTGCCCTCCTTACACAGAGCAGTTCCCCAGGAAGCCCGTTTGGAATTCACTGAATTGGGAGGGGTTTTTGGTGATGAAAGCAGAAATTTTGAAATTAGCAGGAGAAACAACAAAAGCTTTTGCGAGGTTGATTGTGATAAATGGACTGTTTTTACAAACACAGCTATGTATGAACCATTGGTGTGAAGCTACTTCCTAGAAGGCTGGTACTAAGTTGTATACCTGAGTGTCCTGAGTTGCCCATGGTATTAATGGGACAAAGAGTGCACTGAGTAAAGCTTTGCACTGCATTGGGATTGCTTTATAGAGCTGTGACTTATCAGCCACGGTGAGTGAGTAAGTGAAGCAACAGAGGTTCTGCTGTCCTGCCCATTCTTATGAATTTTAGATATTTTTAATTGGTTTGTGTCATGTAGTCAACGTTACTGAGTGGGAACTTGTTTGTATGACGGAGTCTCTGGACTTAACTGCCCTGTTGTGTTGTGGTTAGTTTCTACCATGAGTGAGACGTCTCCTTTCTGCAGGGGTCACGTTTTCTGCCCAGCATGTGGAACACCAGAATAGTCCATTCATTGCTGTTGCCTTGTAAGCATCAGTGCCCCTTATCCTGGCTGAGCAGCATTCCTGCTTCTTTCATGAAAGGGTACAGCTGTGAGAAATAGTTTAAACCCGCTTATATTTGAGAGACAAAAGCCTTTAATTTATCTTTCTGGGTATTTAACTTTAATGACTCCTTCTCCACAGATAGCTATGCCTCACCAGTGGTTAGAGGGAAACCTGCCGGTCAGTGCCAAGTGTGCAGTCTGTGACAAGACTTGTGGCAGTGTTCTACGCCTGCAAGATTGGAAGTGCCTTTGGTGTAAAGCTATGGTAGGTGCACTGAACCACATCCAAGCAGCTCGCATTTTGACAGCTTTATTGCTTACCTTTATTTTTGTTTTGTCATTTCACAACCTGCTTTTGGATTAAGTAGGAGCAGGCAGCTTCTGCAAACTCAGGTCTCTCTAGCATTCAGAATTTCTGATGACTGTCCTACTTGCACAGTTAATTTTTAATACACCCACAGATGCAGCTTTTCTTTAATAGATGTTATCCAATGTGTTTTCTCTGCTTTCTCCTAGCTGATAACTGAATTTTCAGATGCCTGTTCCTTATGCCTAATAATCATATGTTACTTTCTTGCATTTTTTATTGTAGCTATTGCTCTACTAATATTTTAGTAATGTTACATTAATATTTATTAATATTAATGTATTAACATGTTTGTTACTGCAAAAGCTTGACTTTCTCTTCTTCAGGGCAATCCGTAGGTTACTGACTGAAATTCTCTGACATACTACCACTGTTTCCCCAATATATAGTTTTCTCTTAATTTTATCAGCTTGTCTAATAAGATGGGTTTTTTATGCAAGTCAGCAGTTTATTTATTGTTGAAGCTTCTGGCATATAGGTGTCCAGGGCTCTGTGTGTAAGCAGTAGGAAATGATTGGCATCTCCAGAGGTGCCTTGAAATTTAGGTGAAATGCAGCCACCTGTGCATGTGCCTCTCTTTCCAATATCAGTGGAAGAGACCGCTACAACATGGAATTTATGGGACCCAACTTTGGCAGGTGGGTCTGGCTTGGTAGGCGTGCTAGCTTTAATGCAGATATGTCTTCCAGAACAGCCCAGTGGACCTGGCAGGTACAGAGCTGGTGTTTTGCTTGCTGCAACCAGCACAGATGCTGGCTGCTGGGAACTTGCTTCTTCCTTCCTTGTGGATGGGGGCAAGTGATTCCCTTGAAAGGATGATTCTTATCTGCTCTAGGGGTAGCTGAAGTTCTCCAAAATAATGTTTTGTTGAATTAGTAACAAGCCTCTGTGGTTGAACATTTGGGGTTTTTTTCCTAGTTTCACTCCTTTTCCCTCTACACCTAAATGTTATATGTAAGTCCATTATTGTTACATAGATAACATAGTATCAGTTGTGTTTTCACCTCAAAATTCCACTGAAGAAAAATTTTTTTTTTTGTTTTTTTGTAGGTTCACACGGCCTGTAAAGATCTGTACCCTCGTAAATGTCCACTTGGCCAATGTAAGGTATCGATCATCCCTCCAACAGCACTAAACAGTATAGACTCCGATGGTACGTAGTACTGTAGTGTGTTCAGTAGTACCTCTGGGCTTCCAGTGCCTACTGAGATCCATACAAATAAACAAGGCTAAAATCCTTCTGCTGAGCAGGGGAATGCAGTCTGCAAATTTAGAGAGAAGCACAATTTTCTGTGTAGGTTTTTATAGAATTATTTAACAGTCATGTTTTTAAAAATGTTTTTTAAAGTTGCCCCAGTAGAAATTTTCTTCCGTTTTACTTATGACCCTTAGAAACATTTCAAGTGAATGACCAGAGTCCTCAGATGAAGGGGGCTGATGCCTGCCTGGCATACACCACTCCTGTGAGTTCTCAAATTTTGGATAATTTTGCATTATGCAGAGATAAGGTAGCTGAACAGCTCAGATCCTACAACTACTTTACCAGGCTTAAGAGAGGAATTGCTTCCATAGCTTCTCTAATTTCTGTTTTTTAAAATATAAGCAGTGTAAGAATCATGCGACACACAGCTAAAAACCCAGCAAATGCTCAAAACTCAGAGGTGCTTTCTGGTGGTTCAGGATGAAGACACATCAGCAATGGGAGACCGTACTTCGAGGCAGAGAGTGGATTTTAAAAAGAAGTATCATGAAATCTTAACTGCTTTAATTTTATGGTTTGTGTTGATGGCAAACATAGACCAGCAACTTTACTGTAATTCAATGAATTTTGTTACATGAAGTTTGTAAAAGTGATTGTGTATGCTGTATATATTCACTCTATTTACTTGCTTTGTGGTGTCTTAGACATCATGCTGTCATTTATTATTCATGCTAGGAAGATTTTTCAATATGTGAAATTATTTTTCTTGGCATTCAAATTAATTAATCAAACCTTATTTGAAATTAGACATTATGATAATGTGGAATTAAATTAGCATCCTTTAATGCCAATTTTTTATTTGTAGCTTTAATATTTTTTTAGTAATTGAAAACAACATAATCATTTTAATACTGCCGGAGACAAATGTCAAAACCTATACACGTGATGTACAGATTTTGAGGTGTTGCTGGGAAACCATTACCTCCATGGACTGGTTCTGTTAGTGACAACAGTGTCCATTAGTGCTTCTGACTAAGGACCTTGTAGAAAGCCTGCTGTAATTAGTTAAGACCTGCGTTGACTTTAATGAGCTGTGAATCACAGCTGAAGCTCTTCTGTTGTTCAGTGATTCTGTTATACTTAGTAGTATAACCTCAGTCTGAAAAGAAGGCTCTTATGCGAAGCCTCACCTGGGAGGAACTGAGTACAAGTAACTTTTGAATTAAATCTGAGTACTCTTAGAAAGCTCATACAGACATGGATGATCCAGTTCAACCCAGTAAAGTTAAAGCAAAATAAGACTGAAAACCAAACACTTGTAACTGAAGTATATATTCAGTTATGTGATAATAAACTGTGAAGATGAGATTTAAGAAGTATTCTAAGAGGTTAATAAATTTTCACTGTTGAAAAACAATAAAGCTATTGTCTTCAGGATTTTACTAAATCTAGGCACTGAAAATACCAGAAACAACAACAAAAAAAAGAACTGGTAATTCTTGTGCAATTATGTTTTCCTTGCAGGACTAATACTCAGTGTAGCAGTTACATTATGCATGATAAAATGTACTCCTTTTGTCCTTCATCCCTTTCTTCCTCTTTCCCATGATTTCTTTTTGTGTTGTTCATATTAGAAAACCTTATTTATTCATTCTTTCTAACTATGTTTACAGGTTTCTGGAAAGCCACATGCCCGCCATCCTGTGCCAGTCCTCTTTTAGTTTTTGTTAACTCAAAGAGTGGAGACAATCAGGGAGTAAAGTTTCTTCGTCGATTCAAACAGTCGTTAAATCCAGCTCAGGTCTTCGATTTAATGAATGGAGGACCTCACTTAGGGTAATGATCTTGGAAATCTTGAGCAAGCCCATCCACAAGGGAATTTAGTGCGAAGTACAGTGTTGTGTTCCCCTTGTTTTATAGTGTTATATCCCCTGGTTGCTATAATTCTATCACCAATATCTACTCTGACTTCCTAATTAAAATCTGAGAGACAACAGAATCTCTAGATAAATGCTGGTGGGTGAAGGGATTGTAGGATAACATTTTCCTTCTAGAAAAGCTTGAAAATTCAAAACCAAAAGCTCTTGGGTAGCTTTGACTTCTGTTAACTGGTCAGAAGCCTGGTAAAGCTCAAAACTGTTACATATGTTTAGATGTTTTCCTGAATCACAGGAACTTTGATTTTGCCTTTATGCACAGTTGCCCAGGTGCTTTTCTTCCATTTCACATGCATAATTCAGATATTTCTTTGACCTTTTTCTGTACAGCTATGGAATAAAACTGTTGTCTAAATGTGCTCTGTATCTTTTTAAATTTGGAATACCAATGTCAGCAGGGGGGTCTGCAGTGGGTAGTGGACAAGTACATGAAAAAATTTTCATCTGAAAAGTACATCCAATATGTGGTTTAGGGAACATATGCAGATGGTCAAGAAAATGACCATCCCACAGAATTTGGAGCAAGAACACAGTTAAAACCACTGGGCATTTCTCCCCAAAATATAAGGGTTGATTGTTGGAGAGATAGGGAAGGAATTTGCATAGTAGTGGCCACAACCCAAGCATCTTTGCACATTCATGAAGATTAAATTCATGCCCGTTTTTCTGTTGCCTAACTTAATTCCACTCACATATAGTGATGTGGTTAAATGGCCTAGTAATACCAGTTAAAGCAACTAGAAGCACTAATTTTTGTACTCTTTAAGATGCAGAATTATAGTTAATGATAAAAACGTAGACGAAACAAATCCACAAAAATTCAGTTCAAACAGTGTGCAAATAATACAAATATAATTGAATACAGCTGTGGATTATAATAATTAGTACTGTGTTATGGACATGTCATATTAACTCTTTGAGCTGTAATATTCCTTTCATTTAAACCCTGATAATATGAGCTGAATCTAAGTCACTTTTAGCTAGCATTTTGTACGTGTAATTATAATGACATATTTGTCTTATTGGTAAGAAAGTCTTTGAAAGGAGACAGTCTGAAAAATATGTGTGCAAGTTCTCTTCCTTCATATAGCTGTACCATGGCTGAAGAGGCTCACTTTGATTTCGTACAGTAATTGCAGTTCATATTGGTTGCTTTTAAGTTCTCCTCCCAAACAGTTTCCAAGGAGAGGTGAGAGGTCCTTAGCAGTTATTCCATCAGGTCACACTGATGTCTTCTTTTTTTCTAGTTGATCTAAAAAGCAGAGGTGCATTCTATGAGACAGTGTATTTCTAGGGGTTTAGGATAGGGTAAATTGTTCTGGTATCAACATTTTTTTCCCTTAAATATCTGCTTCCTTTGTTCTGCGTAGATATGTGCCCATCATATTGAAGTAATATTATTTTTTTAGAAAAAGCATAAATGCTTCAAAAATTTGTGATCCTGATATGTTGCTTTTTAGAAATGGTTCAGAAATTATACATATTCTGGAAAATAACATGCATTAAAAATAAATGTCTTTGTTGTTAATACTTTAAGAGTTTATACTTTCCAATTTTTTTTTTTTGTTTGTTTGTTTGTTTAAGTCGTTGTTGTTTTTACATCTTGGCTGTTTCTTCACATCTCATTCCTGTTTCCTCTGTGTCTCACCTTTCTGCTTTTTCTGTCTCTCTTGTCCTCCTTTTCTGTACTGTCCAAGTGTTGTGTCCTGGAGGTCACAACACTTAAAAGTCAGAGAGAACAAGAGGAAGAGCCATAGGAAGTGAGAGCAACATACGGCTTTGAGGATATAATATGAAATACTTGTATTATTTGTCTTATATTGTTGTGATCATCTTATGTTTAAGAATTGCCCTCAATGGTCTTTATATTTAGTTAGCCCCACATTGACAAAAGCGCACCCGTATTGTGGAGCACATCCTGTCATTGTGTCTTAACCTCTTCTTGTGTAAAATTCCCAGTGGTGCCTTATGCTTCTGGCTGAAGTGAGAAGCATGGAGCAGTTGCAATTTTATCACTTAAATTTTTATTTTCTTTTTAAATATTAATAAAATCAATAAAATCAGACTTATAAAATCCTGAAAACAATATCAAGGGAATTTTTTTAAGAAAAACTTGGCATGTTATTTATCAGAAATGTCAGTATAAGTGAAATATGCAGCGACAGATGGGCTGCAGATAGGTTAATTAAGTAGATGTTTGTATCCACATTCTCTGGAAAAATACAAGGATCATAAAGATGCTGTGCACAATATTTTCTTGTAACAATTGCTAATGAAGGTCGCTGCTCTCTTGCTTATGGACGTAACTAACTCTGCATTTTCTCTGCAGTTTGCGGTTATTTCAGAAGTTTGACAACTTCAGGATTCTTGTGTGTGGTGGCGATGGAAGCGTGGGTTGGGTCTTGTCAGAAATTGATAAGCTCAGCTTGCACAAGCAGGCAAGTGTGCATATTTATTTTCCTTGTCTAGACTGACTAGGCTTAATTTTGTGTGCTTACCTTTTCCTTGACTTGGTTCTTTGTCGTGTCTCTGTATATGGGCCAAACTCAATAGTTACTCTTTAATGAAAGTTTTCAGTTATAAACAGGATGAGTTGTATCGGAACAGCACAATTTGACTTGCAGGCTTTAGACATCAGCTATGAAATTAACATTTGTTGATTGAAATAACAGACATTTGTAACCACTTGTATTTTCTTTCTAGTTTTCAATAATAGATTTGTTCCTGTGTTGTATTTCAGTGTCAGCTAGGAGTGTTACCCCTTGGTACTGGAAATGACCTTGCTCGTGTCCTTGGCTGGGGAGGATCCTGTGATGATGACACGCAACTTCCCCAGATCTTGGAAAAACTAGAACGAGCCAGCACAAAAATGTTAGACAGGTAAACTTAAATGTGGATATATATCTGACTCACCATGAGATTTAAATTGTATTTATTTGCATTTCTGATAGCTTAAAATCCATCTGGGAGACTTGGTGTTCAGTGGGTTTGTTTTTTGAGTGCAGATCATAATCATAAAGGAAGCTGCAATCGTAATGGGGACAGCTCTTCAGCCTGCTTTTAAACTAGAGTCAGAGGGATAAGTGGTTGATGGAACTGGGAAGTGTGCTGTTCAAACATGTTCAAAAGTTGACAGTTCATTACATGACCGAAGGAGCTGTTGCAAGAAATTGTGAACATTAAGAAATTGTGTAGATTCAGAACTGGTTTGAGCCATTTTATGGACTCCATGCATAATTGTTAAACACCATTAATGGTAGCATCTTTATTTGGCAAACACCTGAGCTCTCTGTCCTTTGATGTGGGGAAAACTCACTTTGTGTGCTTTCACTCTTTCCTGAGGCATCAGCTGTTGACAAGATGCTGGGCTAATTGGATCCATGACTAATATTTCTGTTTGAGGCATTTTCTTCGTCAAAAAAATGAGATCTTCCCACTCCTTGTTTTGTGTGGTTTTCATCCATAAAGGAAAGCAGCAATCCTCATTAAAAAAAAAAAAAAAGTTAGAGATGATGATGGTCATGTTGTTCCAATGGAAGTCTAGCACTGCTTTTGAGAGGAGTATTTCTTACGCTGTTCCTTTCTCTCATGAGTGTTTCTTTTCTTGCTCTGGTTATAAACACTTGAATGTCATAATGGATTTTACTTTAGGTTATTTTTGTGAAATAGAGAAAAAAGTCCTTTTTTATTCTATGCTTTTCTGCGGACTACTTGATTGCTTTACAGCAAAGTATGTAGAGAAGTGCTTGTTACTGATCCTCAGATTCAGAAAAACTTGTAGATTAGCTCATGTTTCCCTTTTTCTGTAGTGAAAAAATGCTCTGTTTCATATTTTGGTCTAATTTCAGTAGACATGCTCCCAAGGCCCACCTGCAGTGATTACTGGCTCTTTTCCATGGGCTTTGAAGGATGTTGTTACTATTAGTGGTTTCATACTATCTATGCTGTCAAGTGCTGTCCTGTAACAGAGAAAAAATATATATAGGTCAGGGAAGACACTTCATCATTTGCTTTGTTTTCATGCCTGCCTCCTCTAGCTGAGATGGAAAGCTAATGTCACCTTAAAGCTTTTTCTCTAGGAAGATATCTAGTTTCCTTTGACTTCTGCAGTATGTTTGCACAAATTCTTTCATAATATGCATGTTTTTTCCTGAAGATCTTTATTGCCTATATTGAATGCCCCATGATTTTTTCCACAAATGAGACTGATAATTAAATCACTAAAAAATAATCCAAGCAATAAAACAAATTATTACCTTTAATCTTAATTATTTCACCAATATAGTTTACAATTACAAATTAAGCTGCTTTTTTTAATATATATAAATATTCTGTGGTGTGACAATGAATTTTCTTTTGTTAATATATTGGAGAGAAAGTAAAATTAACAGCCTGGAAACTTACGTTTCTTTCAGATGGAGTATAATGTCATATGAACTGAAATTACCAGCAAAGCCTTCTATTCTTCCAGTGACTGCAGAAGAGTCAGAGGAGTGCCAGGTGCAGTTTTACTTTTGTTTTCTTGTTTAATGTACTTAACTTGGAGCTTCTTGGATGACAATAGCTATAATTGAAGCATTTGTGTGAAAAATAGGTGGTTTATGATCTGCTAACTGAAGTGAATTAGGGCCTGTTCATGCTGTGCATCTCAAGTAAGTAAGGTTTCCCATTCTGTATTATTTGCCTAGAAGTAATGAAGGTAAGGAGTCTCCAGCAAAGCTGTCTGAAAAATTTCTTCCTGAATATATATGTATATTTTAGTGTGTATTAGGAAGTGTATTTATATAACATGTTAGACAAGAATGTAATTTACTGTCATATTATCATGTAATATAATACTGCTATATATTTTAGATAATTCTTATATGAGTATATATTATATATAATTTTGTATATAATAGTGTAATTTACTGCTATGTTACAGTATAGTATTATATATACTATGATAATATACATAAATATTTAAAATACATTTTTTTAATGTATAAAAGCAAATGTCTGCTATGTTGAATTTGGGTTAAGCATTGAAAAAAAGCTCCCAGCATTTTGGAGACAAGGGTTGTATTCCTAAAGAAAGAGAGAAGCTTTTTGCAGCTTGAGTTTGATCAGGTCATATGACCAAACTTTCTCTTTGTTCTTTTACACAGCTCAAAATCCTAAGCATCATCAAAGAAAAGCTTAGTCTGTCTTCCAGACTAGATTTATGCTTGTACTAGCTGATGAGGTTTCAATTTTGAGAGCGGGAGATGCTTTAATCAAATTAATTGGCATGAAAATCTGACTGAAAATGAGAAAATAATACATTCCCAAGAAAGTTAAGGCATATCAACTGTAGCTCAAAAGTACTTGAGAAGCCATAATTAATCAGCAGTCTCTTGAACAATTTAATAATTCAGGCTCTTTTAATTGGCAAGGAGGTTATAACCTTTGATGGATTGCTGGATACAGAGATGGAAAAAGGCTGGGATTTTTAGGGGGTTGCTTTGCACACAGCTCTGCCTCTGGTGTCAGCAATGCAGATCAAGGCTTTATCATCTCTAATTTTTCAAGGCAGTTAAAATTTTCAAGTGTGCCTTCATCATCATTTTGTTCTAGTTATTTCTGGCTTGGAAATTTTTTTTAGCCCCTTCTGAAAATGGAAGAAACTGCTTGCTCATAGAGAACTTCTTTTTTGGAAAATGTATTCTGTAGGCTATTTTACCTGCCATTACTTGAGTTGGACAAAACCATTTGCTTTTGAGTACCATGTTCAATCTCTATTTTAATGGGTTTTTTACATTGCTTACTAAGTTAGGATCTTTCAGAAAAAATAATAATTAACCTTACAGTAGTTATTGGATTATATCACAGTTTGAAAAGCAAATGGAAGTACATATCTGATTTTTTTTTCCCCTTCTCTCCTCCAGCAGTTTCAGGAGACTAATTCCACTTGGTTTCCAGAAATCTTGTACTGGTGTTTGAAAAACAGTAGTTCGTTCTTACAGATCAGATGTTGATGTTTTGTTTTCTCCTTTGAAATGAAAACTGATTCAATGTCAGAGTCCTAAAGTGAAGGCTGGGTTTTAGGAGAAAAAACTGAAGTGGTATATCTGCCTGCTCAAAATCAAAGACAAAAGCATGCTAAGAGATTCTTGAAGGAAGCTGGCAGAAGTGCATTTATTTTTAGCTTTAGATTTGGAATTTGATTAGAATTTGCTTTTAAAATTGAGATCTGGATCCACAGCTACTTTGAGATAGGATATGGTATGTGAGGATGCATTTTTGTTCCATTCCAAATATTTTCCTGAGTATTTCATAATTTGTAATTTTTAATGTTCTTGTAAAGACTAAACCCTAAATGGTTTGCTCCTTGAGGATTGGTTTTGATAACATTATACCAGTTTGGCAGCCTTTTTCAGTTGTGGTTCTTGGGGAGTAAGAGCCCACCTCACAGTAAAGTGAAAATTCCAGATTATAACTGCAACCTTTAGATTTACTCTTATTGAGCAATTTGTTTGAGGAAAGCTTTGCTTATTTTAGAAGAAAAAGATATTAGATTATAATACTGTAGGTTGTTATAAGTCTGAGAAGGTAATTTTTTTCTGCCTCAAAGACTGATTTTAGCCCAGAAATAACTTACTGTTTTCTCTACAGGAGGAAAAGAACTGTGAATCAAGTTCTCAGATGCAGTCTTACTTTGAATATTAAAAATCTGGTACATAAAATACAGTATGCAGGTAGAATCTGCATTGCCAGCCACTCAGCCTTGTATTAGATCTGAAATGGAAATCCTGCTATTTTTGAGGTGTTTAAACTCACTATTTGGTGTTAAACTGATGGAATGTGTGGAAATTGAAGTTTCTTTTTTTCCAGATATCTGCTTATGAGGATTCAGTTGCTGCTCATCTTGCAAAAATTCTCAATTCTGATCAGCATTCAGTTGTCATATCATCTGCCAAGTGAGTCAATCAGTTTTATGTATAATGTGGGGGATAAATTCCCTGTGTAACATCATCACCATAATAGCCTTCTGTCTAAGCCTGATTTTCTTATGGATGGCCAGCTGGCTTGGTTTAATATATCTTGGTTTCTATCTTTTAGAGTGGATGTTCTTTTCTGCAAAATTTTTAGATGGTACACTTGTAATGGATGGCTTAATACTAAATTAAAAAAATAATCACACAGTATCAATATAAGTTGATTTTAAATCATTCCAAATAGGAAACTTACTGTTACTAATGCAAAGATGTGATCTACTTCACACTGCATTTCTTCAGGCTTTTTTTGTAATGCATATATTTAGAGGACAAACAACTCCACCAGCGTGAAGCAGAACTTCAGCTTAGGTAGCTTCGTTGTAGCCTATCTGTATCAGTTCAATCAATAGTGATCTAAGACAGTAGTGGGATTTTCTCCCCAAACTGAAGCATTTTGAAATGAGAGAAATTTGGCAAATCATGGACATCATCTGAAATCAGAACTGTTCTGTGTATACCTTCTCCATAAAAAAAAAAATCTTATATTTTGTGATATGCAAGAGACCAGTCATAGGATCTTTAAAATAGAATCTGAATATCATTACATCTTTTTTTTTCTCCTAAAAGCAAGTTAACAAAATTTCATTTTTAAGCTATGCATAGCACATGTAGAAAATTAAACTGCAGGATATTATTAACTCCCGATTCTAAATTGGTTCTGTACCTTGTTAAATCTGTTTAATTTCTGTCAGAAACATGTCAACCAAATGAACAGTACTAAGCAATTATCTTCACCTCATTAGTAAGTTTGCTGTCTGTCTGCAGTGCAGGTAACAAGAACCAAGTCTTTTTCTGATTTGCACAGTGAAAATTCATTGCAGCCACTGTAGTTTGCACAGATATGCTTCAAGGTCGGTTCAAAAGCACGAGCTGTGCAACGGGATGCGTGTGGCCATATGCTTTCATCTAAGAAGGGCTCCATTAAAGTCAGTAGATTTTCTCCATGGTTTCTAAGCCCCAGCTTTGCATGGGAATTTGCATGACTGTATTTGAAGTTACCAAAATGAATGCAAGTTTGCTAAGTCCTCTTGTAGGGAAGGTGTATAAGCAAGGGATTGGATAAAATCAGTCATGTTTATTTCAGATAAGAGGCTGAGACACAGTGTATACCAAGGCTTAAGTGAAAGAGTTTTTGTTTCAAAGCTTATCACTTCAGTTTTGGAAGCTATGGAAAAGAGTGTCATCTGACTTACAAGTATGATCACAGCCTTCAGTTTCCAATAAGAATGATTTATAGCAGTGTACATATAAATAAATTGTCATAAGAATTTAATATTCAAAACATATCTATTTTATTTCATTTGATTTCTTCCCTCTCCTTTTTTTTTATGTGAAGAATTTTATGTGAAACTGTAAAGGACTTTGTTGCCAAAATAGGGAAGACTTACGAAAAACCAGTGGAAAATGCAGAGGAAGCTGATGCCATGGCCATTAAAGTAAGACTGTGACTATGTTCAGGTTTAAAGTTGTTGGGTTCTTAAAGTTTATAGCTCATGGATGTTTAATTTTCACGTTGCTCTAGGATGCCCAGTTTGGCTTTAATTTCAACCAGTGACTTTAAATATCTTCTCTTCTTATTGCATGGAGTAATTATTTCCAAACCATCTTTAAACTCTGAGATCTCTTTAAACTGTTTATACTTTCTTCCTTCATAAAGGATAAAGTTCATGGTAGTATACATACAGATAAAAGGATTTTTTTTTTGCATTAGTCATACTTCTAGGGATTAAGTTAGCTACAGGAAAACAATGGGATAATGAAGAGTATGCTGCGAGAAAGAAGGGGAGACAGACCACAATGTTAAAAATAGTAGCTGAAGCTGCAAAATATAGAGATCATGTTGCAAAAACGTAGGGAAAGAAAAACAACAGAAGGATTTTGTATGAGACACAAAATTTACATAAGCTGAAAAGAAAAGAAGAAACAATCCCTGACAATCCCAGAGTCGGAAAAAGCACTTGCTAAGTGGCAATTTGTGGTTCACGTTTCTATCCGGTGCACATTTTAGAAAATTAGTTTTTCTTTTTAACTGTTCCAAGGCCAGAGATTGTTTTCTTTCTGTTAGGCACAGGAAATCCCTTCTTTTCCACTGTACCTAGGGAGAGCAACTACTTAGTGTTGGGTAGAGGCATTTGACAGCATCTGATTCTGGCTCGAGCCGCTTGCTCTGTGACAGCTCACTTGCTTAGATGTACAGCTGTATTGCAAAAACAACCCCATGTGTCTCAGTCTAACAGCTGGGCATGTCTCCATAGATACCTCTCAAAACTGGGGTACTGAACACCCATGTGTGGGCAAATCTCTGGTGGTTTTCTGTGCTGCAAGTCATTGGGAGAGGGGTAGGATGTAATCCATACCCTAGCTATGGGGCAGGCTGAGTTTATCATGGAGTGTTACTCGAATCTGAGTGTAGGGGTTTGCTCTAATCTGGTTGAGTGTCACAGGGTCTGCAAAAAGCCCATGCAGACCTACTCATAATCTGATATTCTGAAATGTTGAACCTTGGTTTGGATTTTACATAAGGAATTATATAGACACTAAAGACACCTACAGTGTCAAATATAATCAGGTACCGTATTTCCTGAAAATGTTCACATGTTCACTATTGAATTTTTTCTTTTTTTTGGTGTGTGTGTGTATTTATTCTTTTCCGCTTTGTCTTAGTGCTCAGAGTTAAATGAGAAGCTGGACCTATTGCTCCAGGCTCTTCACACAGAAGCCCAGGCTGCTCCCATTCTCCCAGGCATTGCACCCCCCATTGTGGAAGAAGAACCAGAGGAGTTTTCAAGTGAAGAATCCTTGTCTGAAAGTAAAGAGCAATTAGCAGAGTGTGTCTCAAAGTCTTCCCAGAAACTCTTCAAACCAAGGGAACAGTTAATGCTCCGAGCAAACAGCTTGAAGAAGGCTGTGAGACAGATCATTGAACAAGCAGAAAAAGGTGCACATCGGCAACATTTTGATCTGGACTGGTAGAATAGGATAGAATAATGATGTTTGTTTGTTTGTTTGCTTGTTAAACTGGAATAAGGTTTCATTATAAAATTTTATTTCTGCATTCTTACATAGATAAAATTATTGTGCTTATTACAAGTTGCAAGGAAAAGAAATGCAGCTTGTTTGAATATTGATGACTGTCTGCAGGTGTGAGTACTTATGTATGTATGTGCACACATATAAAAGTGCATTTCTTTTAACTGTTAGCCTCCACAAAATGAAAATTTCTGACAGCAAATCTTTATCAACTGGCAAAGAATTGACTGACTCTTTCACTGAATTGACAATAGAACTCTTTCGTTAATATTTTTAAACTAAAAGCTCCCAAAAAAGTGCTAATTTTGATGTATGCAGTTTTTCTTTAGAAACCTTGGAACTTTGTCTTTTCTCTTAATGAACAGTTGTGGATGAGCAAAATGCTCATAGTGAAGAACAAGTGAACCAGTCTCCAGTAGAATACAACAAAGAATTGGATGAATCCAAAGAAGAGGAAAAAGAGGAAGATACTAAGGAACTTGAGTCCCCATCAAGTGAGTAAATAGAAATATGCTATCTCCTTATAGTTGTATTTGCAACCTAATTGGCTCCATACTTAAGATTACTTGCATTACTATAATATAAAAATAATTTGTGGAAACTACTCACAAATTGTAATAGATTTGGATAAATAAAAGTTAAGGGGAAAATGAGGGAAATAACACATGAACAGTCTTTTGGAATGTATTTACAAAGATGAGAAGGCACTTGTTCGGGAGAGAAGTGCCTGAATTTAATCCAGTGTTTACACTTACCTTTGTACATGAACCTGAGCAAAGACTAGAGTCTAGGTGATGGTGGCAATACCATCTCTCAGTTGTAGACTGAGATTCTCAAGCTACATAGTACTTTTAGGAAAGCTGCTTCTTAGTGTAGGTGGATATTTCAGTCTTTCCCATATTATCGAAGAGGACAGCGATGCACTGCAGGTGAGGTCACAAGATGATCTGTGAGTCACAGAGGAACAGTGGTAGCTGGTAGGCAGCAAAGTCCATCCTCTAGATACTTGGTGAGAAACTTCTTGGGGCAAAATGAGAAAAGTGTTTTGGGATTTGCATCTGCTTTTGTTACCCTAACCCACACTAAAATCCTCAAAAGCTGTCCTCACAAGGCTCTGCTCTGAAGCTGGTGCCTGTGTAGGTACCTCCTACCTTGGAAATAAGACATTAGGCTTTTGGGGCTTCTGTTGACCCAGGATGTCACGTTTTCTCCAGAAACATGTCTCCAGTGATTGTCTCTTCACTGGTTCCTTTTATTTTCTCTTGGTTATAGGAGTCAATTTATGTTGGTTGTCCCTTTTCAGTTGTATCTCGTAGAGGATGCTGGCCCTACAGATGACCCAATCCTACTGCCATAACTGTATAATAAAGATATACCTGTTAGAAATTTATTAAACTCCTTGTTTCTTGATGGTATAATTTCTGCATCTAATGGGGAGCTGTATTATTCTTATATGTGTGGAATAGAGTGCATATTGATGCTGTCACTGGATGATAGATGTTTAGGGACAGAGCATGAAACATGAATTCAGTTATCTGCACTGAAACATCAGTTTTACTCATTAGGGCTGTGTTGTTTTTATCAGAGCACTCACAGCAAAAGTTTATCTTTATTGCAGTTATTCCCATGAGTCTCATCTGTCAAATAAAGAGCAGCTGCTCTGCTGATTTTCCTGTTTAATACAACTGCCTTGTTTGCAAGTACAGAGAGAACAGACTGTGTGAACAGTGTTGTGAATTTTTGAGTAGTATTATGAAGAATGAATGTTAGTTTTATTCTGAGTATTATATTTTACCCTGTGAGGATCTTCCTGGTTATTTGATGAAGATAATGTTTTTCCATATGTTAATACCTTCATCTAAATATTTAATGACTCTTGTTAGATATCACTTGCTGTTTTTATTCCTTTTTATTTTTTTACATTATTACAGTGTTTTGTCATGCATAGGTACAAATCATTGAGTTGTATTGCAATCATGCAATATTGTAGCATTTTGTGATAACTGCTATGGCTGCCATGCAGGTGTTAAAGTCACAAGGAGCTGTTAGTCCACTTGATCAGTCCTTTCATATAAAACAATCCAGAAAAATTCACCCACTTTTCTTTGTCCTGTGTATAATAATTTCTGTTTGACTTCAGCCAGTCAGCCAGAAAGGTGTGTAATCTTACTCCTGGGATACACGAAAGTGAAGAATCTGCCATTGCATTTACTGTACTCTGCTAGATCATAATTTTTTAAAAAGCTGTGAATGTGTAAATCCTGGCCTGAAGTGATTTGAACACAATGTCGAAACCCATGTTCTAGTTATTCCTTTTGTCTCTAGATTTTCCCACTCAACATTTTCTCTCCATTAGTGTCTTCATACGGAACACCCACGTTACTCTCAGGCTAAGTTATGATAGACATGACCTGATTTGGCCCAATCCTGCCGCTGAAAAGGATGTATTCTATCCTTCCCACCACATTCCTGGTGCTGTTTCCCCTCTGTTGTCTTGGTGCTAGTCCTACTGATTCTATTTTTACTGGATTAGTTTTTGTGTTTTGAGAGGAAAAATCAGATAATCTTTAAATAATTTCATTTTTTTGTTCTGAGCTTATTCAGATGGTCAAGGTTGAAGTTGTCCTAAAATGAAGTAGTTTTAACATGTGACACAATTTGAAGCAGAGGTAGCCAAGAAGTGTCTGTCTGTGACCATCTGTTGTGTGAGAGCTTTCTACATGAACATGGAAATGCTATAACAAAGCATTTGGTAGTACCCAAACTTTTTTCCTTGGGCCACCGGTTTCTGGCTTTGTCTGATGGGGCTGAATTGCACAGAGATTAACTTCCTCAGGCTAAAGCAGGCACTGGCATACTCTCTCAGGCTGCATGAAACAAGTTCTGCCAAGAAAGTAAATCACAGTTCCTGTGGTCAGCCCTCTGCAAAGCCCATCCTTCTTCATTGCCTCCGGAGGCAGCCAAAGGATAACGGGCCTCACTGAGCTACCAGTTACTCTTTGTGAATATCTTCTCTTTCTCCTTGATTTTCTTCCCTTTCCTTTTCCTGAGCCTTTGTCAATACCAGTTACATCAGCTACCAAACAGTGCTGTCTGTCAAGGTTTCACTGATCCATCTTCCAGAGAATTTTAATAAATAAGTTAATTGTTTGGGAAATCGCTAGTTTGTCCGTTTTCTGGGTTTTTCTGTGAAAAAAGATGATGGAAAACTGATGCCACCCACTATCTCTCTAAATGTAGAAGACAAAGGTGAACATGGCTTTTTTCCTTCCCTTGCAGTTTTCAGTTTGGCTGCAAATAAAGATGTCAGAGTTTTCTCTAATGTTTTCAGAAATCTGATGCAGGCATGGGGCCCATTTTAGCTGCTTGAAGAAAATTTTGTAGGTGTTGATGAGACAGGTATTCTAACCTACAGGCCATGGAACTATCTGTATTAAAATTGTTATAAATAGTACTATACTATATAATATATCTATATTTATAAGTAAACATAGATGAAATTTAAGTTGTTTTGTTATTTCAGTAATACGTTTATCAGAAGCTTACTGCAGCATTAAATACTATTGCATTTTAAGGGGATATAATACATTTAATGAATATATTTACATTTAATACTTGTAATACTTTTGCTGGTAGCTTGAAGTATGAGTTGGGAACTCCTCATGTTGAGTGCCATGCACACTTGCTCATTTTATTTTGTGTTTGTCACTTGATCTGTTTCTGAGTTTTCGTTCCATATTTAGAAGAAAAACTGTGGTGGGAGGGGAAGGACTTTTGTCATGGAGTGGTAACATTAAATTAATGCTTCTGATGTATTTTCAGGGCTGTAAAAACTATGTAGTTGGTAATGTCATAATAGGTCTAATTAGTGTTGTTACTTCTGTTTTTACTGCACAGCTAAAACTGCACCAAGATCTCCTGATAGGCGCACAAGCCGAGGTATCCATTCTCAGTCAGGTTCTTTCTCTGCTCCAGCTTTGGCAGCAAGCAAGGAAAACCTCCCAGTACTTAACACAAGGATTATCTGCCCAGGTAATCATGATTTTGAAATCTGCTGTTCCTACCTTACTTTAATATTGTCTTCAAGTCTCCTGTTTGCTGTCAAATAATGACTTTTACTTCATGCCCTGAATTTCTTTGAACCAACATACACATCTTTGTGTTGTATTATATAGGAGGAAATGCATAATAATGTAGAAAATTTCTGATCATTTGGCAAAACACCAGAAGCAGCAGAAGTGTTGCATTTGATTCCAGAGGGTGAAAAGTCATGATTTTGAAATCTGCTGTTCCTACCTTACTTTAATATTGTCTTCAAGTCTCCTGTTTGCTGTCAAATAATGACTTTTACTTCATGCCCTGAATTTCTTTGAACCAACATACACATCTTTGTGTTGTATTATATAGGAGGAAATGCATAATAATGTAGAAAATTTCTGATCATTTGGCAAAACACCAGAAGCAGCAGAAGTGTTGCATTTGATTCCAGAGGGTGAAAAGTATAATTCAGGATCACAGAATAGCGGAGTGGTTTGGGTCAGAAGGGTCCTCTAAAGATCATCTAGAACAGCCCTCTGTCATGAGCATTGGCATCTTTCACTAGATCAAGTTGCTCAAAAAAGCATTCAGCCTGACCTTGGACCCTTCCAGTGGTGGGGCTTGTACAGCTTCTCTAGGCAACCTCTTCCTGTGTCTCACTACCCTCATCACAAACATTTTCCTCTTTTGTCCGATCTAAATGTACCCTCTTTTTGTTTAAAACCACTGCCCTTTCTCCTGTCACTGCAGGCCCTGGTGAAAAGTCTCTCGGTCTTTCTTATAAACCTGCTCTATATTTTGAAAGGGCACAATAAATTCTCCCTGGAGCCTTCTCCTCTCCAGGCTGAACAACCCCAGCTCTCTCAGCCTATCTTCACAGGAGATGTGCTCCAGTCCTCTGATCATCTTTATGGTCCTCTGTGGACTCGTTAAGTCCTTCTTATGTTGGGGTCCCCAGAGCTGGATGCAGCAGTGCAGGTGGGATCTCACCAGAGCAGAGCAGAGGGGCAGAATCCCCTCCCTTGCTCTCCTGGCCACGCTGCTTTTGATGCAGCCCAGGACGCATTTGGCTTTGTGGGCCACAAGCTCACATTTCCAGGTCACATCCAGTTTTTCATCCAGAGGTACACCCAAATCCTTCTATCATTTATCCTAATCAATGGATTAGGATGAAGGGGCTGAGGGACAAAGCTGTGTAAAGTTCAACCCTATGAATAAGAGTTGTCTGTGGATATCTCTCTGGAAGTGGATAACAAACCACACAAAGCTGCTCTGTAAAACAGTTGGAAAAAAAAAATCTGTTCTGCTCCAAATGCAATAAATACTAGAGAGCACTAGTAAAACTCTGTTTTAATTAACTTTATTAGTATAGCTAAAACACAGTGGAACCAAGCTTACATTTTTTCTTTCGGCAAATTTAAGTGAAAGCTTTTAGTATTTTGCTTTGTTTACATGCATTACAGAGTATTTTGTTGAGTGAAATTGATATTAGTCAAAGCAGGCATATTGAGGCCATGATCTTTCCACAAATTAAGTTAAGCTACGGCTCTGCCAGTTGTAAAAATGGCAGAATAAAGAATATTCCTTACGAATACTTCCAAAGGATAGGACAAAAGAAAAATAATGAACAGTTAGGAGATGAAGATTAAACTGAATGAAAACCTCTAGCAGTCTTTTTGGATGTTAGGTCACCAATTTGGTTACTATACCAGCCAGTGAGTGTTGGCCTGAAACCCTAAATTTTCTTTGTTTCTTTTCTTTCTCAATGGTGGTACCTGAAGAGAGCCACCACAACGCAGCATAGCTGCCTTTCTGCTTAAGGAAGCCAGAGACCTGAAAAGATAACCAATATAGGTAAAAACTGAGATAGAATCACAGTCATTCCCCATACAGATTTAATGAATTTTGTTTCCCATTATGTGGCTTATACTACATGTTTGTCTCTTTATCAAATACAAATTGGTTTTTTTTATTATTTTCTGTTTTCTTTTGTTTATTTTCTTTTTTAATCAGGTTTAAGGGCTGGTCTAGCTGCTTCCATTGCAGGAAGTTCAATTATTAGCAAAATGTTGCTAGCAAACATCGATCCATTTGGTGCTACGCCATTTATTGACCCGGATCCAGATTCCTTGTAAGAAATATTTTTTCTTCCAAATGTACTGTTCTGCTTTACTTTGCTTTCCTTAAGGGTATCCTTCTTATGTTTTTGTAGTCTCTTATTTTTTTGGAGTATGAAGTTCTTGTTTGCTGTCATTTGGCAGCAGACCTCAATGTCTGAAAACAAGCTGGATTGTGCTGGTTAGGTTATGAGTAGTGCAAAAATTTTTGCAGCAGCTGAAAATAATGGTGGACATTTGCTCACTTATTGCTTGCTCACCTGGAGGAGGAGGACAGTAGCCTTTCACAGCTGGGTTTTTCAGCCCAAACCAGTTTACTCAGGAAGATTCAGAGGAAAGATCTCTTGAAGTGTCTTAGTTAATATTCTGTTCTGTGACCAATCATAGTCTTGGTCAAAGATGTTAGTGTGTTCAGGTTCTGTACAAATGTACACCTAATTTTGTCTTTTCCTCTAACAGGGAGGGATATTCAGAAAAATGTGTCATGAACAACTACTTTGGAATTGGGTTAGATGCAAAAATTTCACTAGAATTTAATAACAAGCGAGAAGAGCACCCTGAAAAGTGCAGGTAATAAAATTGTCAGTAACAGAGCCAAGATGTTTCCATTATTTTCTTTTCCTTACCTCTTTCTATGAATTTCTTAGTTTATTTTCTTTTTCTACAAATACAAGACACAATAATGTGTATATGTCAATATGTGAATCTTGTTTTGCCTGCTTTCAGAAGTCGGACAAAAAACATGATGTGGTATGGAGTTCTTGGCACAAAAGAGCTACTGCAGAGAACTTACAAGAACTTGGAACAAAAAGTTCAACTTGAGGTAAATATTATTTATGAAGAGACTTGCTTGCACAATGTGTAGCGAAGAATTAGTGCTTGTTTTTGAAACCTGTTAGCATTCTTGTGTCAACCCAAGCTGACCCCAAAGGCACTGTGTAAAGACGTGCTATGTAAAAGTTGGTTCACCAAGTCATGTTTTTGAGTAAAATGTCAGTACTTTAAGATCACAAAATACCCTGTATTATGTTTCTTGTAATTACTGGGTTGAAAAAAAATATAAAATTGTATAGGTAGGATATATTTCTTAACGTTCACTGCATCAAAAGAGAGATCAGGTTTTAAGGGCAACAACAGAAATGACCATAAAATAAAGAGAAAAGAAGAGACGAGATAAGGAGTCTTAATCCTTCAGGCTGAATTTAAAGTATCTGAAAGCTACACACATAGGGAGAGCACATAAATAGTAAAAAATTCCTGACAAAAGAGAGGAGATTCTGAATATGCATCACAAGAAGCCCAGCTACACCAGTAGAGACTTCCTCTAGTAGTCACACAAAAGAAGCACAATGTTATTACAGCAAGAACAAATTTCATGTCTAAACATAGTTATTTTTTGGCTTTTAAGTTCTAACATAAAATCTAAGTCTTCCACCTGGTACTGGGACCTTAAAGGAGATATAAATGATTCCCAAGTGCAGAAAAAGACTACAGGATGGTTACTGTGATTTTCATCCAAAGAATATTTAAGGTGGATGTTGACAGAGAATATATATAATTTCTCTTTTTATTTCATGCTAAGTATTTCGTATAGAAGTGTATGATGTTTATATGAGGGTAACTTTTTAAGTTGAAAGAATAATTTTAGGTTACTGGAGCTCTTTCTCACTTTGAGATTTAGGAGGATTTTCTCTGGTAGCAGCAGATTGCTATTAGCTAAGGATTGAGTAATTATCAAGGAATTATGCAGTAGTTAACAAATATAATGACAGGAAAGAACGTTATGTATACTGCAGATAGAATTCTAATTTAAGGATCTTTTGAATTGGATTCAAATAAGATTCAATAATACTGCTGACCTTCCCATAACTATTTTTTAGTATTTCTGGAAGTAAAAATTTCCTATTTACTGTTGCCTTGCACAATATTAGATATATTATGCCTACATATTCAGGCATTAGAGGCAGACCTCTACTATAACACAAATGGCTGTGCAGCATCTATTAATATCACACCATAGTTTGGATACTGTCACATCTTGATTAAAATGTTACATTCTGTCTTGTTGCTAAGATTAAATCACAAAAAGAGAACACTAGGCACATTCTGGAAATAATTTGCATCTCTTTCTCCTCCTGATAAAGGTGCTACAGATCTTGTCCTTATTTCTTTAGATTTTCTATTTCCCTGGTATAATTTTAATATCCTTCTGTGGGACTGGTAATGTGCAGTAATCCAGCAATCTTCATTAAAGGCAGCTTGACCTGCAACTTCATGGTCCATAAAGTGACACCTGGGTCCAGAATTTACCACCTTGTGTTTCTAATTTGCTTCAATTCCATGCCTGTGGCACCGCTGGAGGATTTGACTTTTGACTCCCAGTGGAATGGTTCGAGATCATTGGGCTCCCCTCTGCAGGCAGTTGTACTGCTGTAAGTCAAGAGTGATTTCACTGATGTCTGTAAATTTACTCTTGACCAAAAGTGAGATTGATTTATATCATCCCATGATTGTGTTGAGTAGGACATGGAGTTGTTTATGGGTTTTGGGAGATAAAGAAGTAAGAAAGAAGGACTGAATGGTCGGACATAAGACCGACCTCTTATCTGCAAAATCAACAACTCCCATCCACAGCCAGCGTGACACCTGTGGGGTCAGTCCTAGATTTGTCTTTGCGCTTTTGGGGGGAGACTGAAATTATTTTTACAGGAAGTCAAAAACACACGCAAACACTGACAGCTAACTACATGTTTGTGGCTATGCCAGAAATACTCTTGGATATTCTTGACACAACCCACACCGCCCCTGGCCTTAGATGGATTTGACTAAATAACAAGTCTGTTGCAATTTTAGGAATGCTGACATAGGATAGAAGACTAGTTTCTGAATGTGTAAATGAATCTTCGTGTTATTTCCTTGGCAATCTTAGTGTGTGCACTCAGGGAGATTGGTTTTTTCACTGCAAAAAGGTTTTTAATCCTTGGTGGACTGACTATGGTCTAAGTGCATAAGAAAGATCCTAACAAGGGATGTGAAAATGTTTCTTTCAAAGACTCATCGAACCCCAGTGCTGTAGATACTACAGCATGTAGATCTACATATTTTTCAGCTCTGCAAAACTCAGTGCTAAGATTGGAAAGAAGAGGTTCGTTTTAGAGGTGCTTCATTGCATGGAGGGAGTAGTCTTGTGTCAGACCTCTTAATGACTTTGTTCTCCCCTGCCAGCTCTGTTGAAGCTTCGTGTGCTAAAAACGGCTGATTACTTTTATCATATTATTTATGTACTGAAGGAGCTTTTATCCATTACAGTGTGACGGACAGTACATCCCCCTTCCAAGCCTGCAGGGCATAGCTGTGCTAAACATTCCCAGTTATGCTGGTGGGACTAATTTCTGGGGTGGAACCAAGGAAGATGATGTAAGTAGCATAAAAGAGACTTAACCTTCTGGGCAAAACCAGCAATAAATATAGTGAATTGCTTTTCTCACTTGATTTTAATAGCACTAGCATATAGATTGGATAACAACTTCTATTTGAGGAGGCTGTTTCAGTTCAAAATGTATTGTCTTGCTGGGTTTTTTTCTACTGAAAATATATTCCATGATCTTTTACTGTCCATTGTCTTCTGTCATGTCCATTCTAGCAAAATGTTCATAATAAAGCATAATTATTTTGGTTTTTTAATGGTTCTATGAGTATTTTTAGAAACTAATTTTTTAAACAGAGATCCAAATAATTTCTGTCTATATTGTTTACAGATGCCTGTAAATAAGGTTTCTGAAAGCATACATTCCTCTGTTTGCTATAAGTCTAACAACAAGCAAGGTAGACAGGATAATCACTCAAAGTTTATTCCTTAATTTTCTTCATGTTCTTCAAACAACTTTGCTGTGAGGGATGGTGATTCAGCAAATGAAGACTGATGCATTTAGTGACTGCTAATTTAGTGGAGGTAGTAAACTGGTTTTTGAATATTTTTTTCAATGAACCTTTAAAATACTTTAAGGTACCTTTTTCCCCTTCTTCCTTTCAACTCCTAAGAAACATTTCGCCACATGGATACCTAAATGCCTTATAAACTGGAACAGTGTTACTGCCTCTATCCACTTCACTCACAGTGCACTAACTGTAATTACTAGCAGATTATCCTAATCTGCATGTCCTGATTTAGTGTGTGATGTCTGAATCACCTAAAACTATAGTTGCAAACTGGCTTGTGATTTTGGTGTAGACAATCCATGATTTTTTTGCCAAAAAGTTTTGGGTTTCTTGTGAGTTGTTATCCTTTCATTTTTTAATACACACATACAAACATACATATATACATAATATACTTAATTTAATATAATATATTACAATATCTATTACATATAATTGCATGTTTATATTATAATACATATATAATTGCATACATGTATGTATGTTTTATACATGTGTATATATATAGACACACATATAAAAGTGAAAAAAGGATTTTAGACATGTTTTAGTGTTCTTTTCTTATTTTTGGTATACGTCAGAGGATGGAAATTTTGTTTATATCTGGCAATGGATATCTAAAATTTTTATATATACTCCACGTTCATAGTCATACCTTGAAAACTGCTCTAACATCTGCTCAGTCCCTGTTCAGGAGTTTATTTTTCTCCCTGGACTGCTTCAGTGAGAGAGAACATCTGTCCTAGCTTTCATACTGGTATACAGCAAGTGTGTGAGCCCTGGAGCAGTTTTACTGATAGTATTAGTCTTCTAGTCAGCAGATGTGCCAGCAGAATGACATGTTTGTTCTGGACAGAGCTAGGAGCATAATTCACTGCTTTAGTGCAGTCTTGAATGACTTTTCATCAAAAGGTGGTGGTGGTCTGAAGTGCTGCTGGTTCTGCTTGTCTGGACAAATGAAAGATGTTGCCTTGACAGCTGTGACTATTGCTGAAACATTAGCAGTGAGCCAGGCAGGGCATCTGTACCCTGACTGGCTTGAGCAAGGCTTGTTAAGGCATGTTATTTTGGTGTCCAGAAGACAGGCTGGAAACGTGACCTGCAACAGGAAAGAGATCAATTTGAATGTTGATCCATAGAGATTGGTTTGCCTTTAAAAGAAAAAAAGGAGAAAAAAAAGATTGGTTTTCAGTATAGATATTACTGGTGGAGAGACACAGAAAAAGACTGGGTCGTGTTTTTCCTGCCCTTTTGCTGAAACAGCAACACAGAGTAAATGAAATTTTACAGCTACTTTTTCTTAACACATGCCAGAACTAGCCCTGTAAATGTCAGTTACTGGATCAAGAACTCTCCACACTTTTTCTCATGGAATAGCAGAATCACCATCTTGGTTCTTTTCAAGATGTTCATATACTCATGTGGAAAATAGAAAAAATTCCATGGAAACGGCAAAAAAAAATCAGATGGAGAAACTGGGATTTTTTCATCTGGTCTCAGGTATTTCTGATGCAGCTTACTCTGCCTAAGGTGCCAACTGAGGGAGTTCAAGTACTGCTCAGAGACGCGATCTCCCTACCCATTAAACTCTTCCTGGAGTGATTTCTCCTGCTGATTTTTCGCCCTCATTGCTCCCTATTGCATATCAAGATGAAATGGCCAAGCCTGAAGTGACCTTAGTGTGGTATCACCCGCCAGACCCAGCTGAAGTCCAGCCTGAGATCTCTCCTGTGGCTGAATTCCCCAGCAGGACACCAGGTGGCAAGACTTCCTGCGCTTTGTGTCAGCATGTGGAAATTCAGCACCTTGGCTGCATAGGAGGACACGTGTTCCACACAGAAGTGGTTTTCCTATTTACCATGGATAATTATACACAGCACAAACAAGATTGTCTTCAGTATCAAAGCTGTGTTAAACAAAGCAGAGCGTGGACTTGGATGTTGGTTTCCAGAGAATTCAGAATATAAACAGATAAGCACTTCTGAGAAGAAATTACTTCTCTTACCGTCAAGAACCTCTTGGATATTAAGTACATTAACCAAGCAGAGATTTGAATTAGTCTTTCATTTTGCCTTGAAATCTGCATGCTGAAACGTGCCATCCTTCCTATATAAGGATATGCCTTGTCATTCAGATATTTTAAATGGTATCAGCATTGCTGTTTTAAATAATATTTGCCTCTTGTCTGTGGTATCTTACACCTGTGACTTTGGAGAGACAGTGTAGTTATTGTATAGTAAAGAAGTTAGAGCATTTAAATGTTGGAAACAAATGTGTAAATGAATCTGTGTTTCATTGCAATCTAAGCACTGGATTTGCCATCAAAAATGGAATACTTTCTTTTCCTCACAGATATTTGGAGCTCCATCATTTGATGATAAAATCTTAGAAGTTGTTGCTGTATTTGGCAGCATGCAGATGGCAGTGTCCAGAGTCATCAAACTGCAGCACCACAGGATTGCTCAGGTTTGTTGCTTACTTGCAAGCACGCAGGATAGTTGGCAGCAGTTTGGGTTTCTGGCAAGTAGCGTGACTCTTGACGACCACCTCTCTATACATTAATAAAGTGCTGACATTGTTTTGTTTCTAGCAGGTAACAAATTGTCTTCAATGATGAATGAATTATAGGAGGGCTTAATTCCTGAGACAGTTCTGGAGAGAAGCCACAGCTCCTCGTAATCAACAGATTACAGGTGGCCTGTCAGTCTCACCAGTATTTATTGCCCTGTAAAATAATGTGTTTGTTCTTTTCCAGTGTCGGTCAGTAAAGATCACCATACTTGGTGATGAAGGGGTTCCAGTGCAAGTCGATGGAGAGGCATGGATCCAGCCCCCGGGAGTTATTAAGATCATACATAAAAACAGAGCTCAGATGCTAACACGAGACAGAGTATGTTGCAGAAAGAGCTACCATTGCTAACATTGGTTTCTGTAATAATTTGTTTCAGCTGTAACGTGAACAAAACAGTGCTTACAAAAACATCTTATAACTATTTATATAATTCATACAGTTACTTATAGTTATATAATTTCTATAATGAGCTGGATAGAGAATTATTCTTTTGTATAAGTGGCAAAGTTTTGTTTATTTTCATTGGGTTTATTAGTGCTGTTCCTATATTCTTATTAATATATAGTAAGAATGGTCAACATTTTATCTATTNAAGCCAAGGCCCATCTGAGGCTCACTGGGAGCTCCCCAAAGCCCCTCCTTCTCTCCCTCCCTCCCTCCCTCCTTCCCTTCGTCCCTCCTTCCCTTCCTCCCTCCCTCCCTTCCTCCCCTTCTACTACTTCTTTCTTTTTCTCTAGGTGTGTTATACCAGTCACATACTGGAAGTTTTAGCACGGTTGGATAAATAGCAAAGTTCTATACTGTCCATTTTCCAGAATAGCTTTCTGCAGATTTCTCTCCTGTATCTCTCTGACCTACCAATCCCCCCTCTCCCCCATGAGCCAGTCTTGGACAGAAGAGACACAAGCAGAACCTAGTCACAAAGCCACTGGAGAGTTCACACTTGTGTAGGATTATTGTGTGAAAGGTACAACTGCCAGTTCTCCATCCACTAACTGGATCTTGGATTTAGGGTGGAGTTAATGGAATTTGAACTCTATTTTTGTAAATTTGTTTTTTTCTCCACCATTTTTAATATTCAAATCCTGCATCAGTTTTGGATTTCAATCTTGCTACCCACAGAAAATGTGCCTGCATTAGAGAATCACAAAATTCTGGAATTATTTGGGTTGGAAAAGACCTCTGAGATCATTGAGTCCAACCATCATCACTGTCTTTGTGTTCTTACTGGTTTGGAAGACACATTTTTAGGATAAGAGGGCAGAGAGAGCAAAAAGATTTCAGAAGTGATTTATTCTCTATACTAAATTTTAAAAATTTTGAATGTAAAATTATTATTTAATCAGGTTGTATTATTTATATAAAATTAAATCATGCAGTGGTTTATTTGTTAAATTAATTTTAACTAACATAGTTTATAATTTAAATTTATGTAAAGTGTAAAACTAAAATTTTTAATGAGTAAGAATACTCCAAGTGCTGTGAATTGAATGTATAATTCATTTTGATTAGGCCTTTGAAAACACCCTGAAGTCTTGGGAGGACAAACAGAAGTATGATTCCTGCAAACCTGTCATTCGATCTCCCTTGTACCCTCAGCAAGCTGTTGAGTTGGCTACAGAAGAAGAAGTTGCACAGATCCAGCTGTGCTCACAAGCTGCAGAAGAACTTATTACCAGGTACAGTAAAATTAATAACTTGAATTGGAAACCTAGACACCAAGACTGAATTATTAATGCAAATTCATACATACACTTAGAAGTATGCATTTTCCCTGGTTTTTGATTGTTTTGTTGCCACTATATCAGTTGGTTTTTTCCAATTTAAAAATTTTATTTTATTTTTAAGGCTGAACTTCTTTTTGTGTGCCTTTCCTATGTATTTTTTAAAATTTTATTTATGTGGTTTTGTGTTGGTTTTTTTTTTCATGTGAAAACCAACTTTCTGAAGTAGCAACAGAAATGGAAGACTGAAAAGCTTCTTTGCAAAAATTGAAGCTTCTCTTTCTATGAAAAAACAAAAATATAATTATTGGAAAAAAACCCTTTAAAAGTCAACTCTAGAAATCATCATGATGGACACCTCAGTCATTCATACGGGCTGAGATAAAGAAAAGCTTTTTTTTTTTTTTTTTAATCAGAGCATTTTATAAAGCTGTTATTCATTTTATCATAACAACAAATTATCTTTAGCATCAAAATCACCAAAAATATAAGAGAGGAAGAGCTACATACTCTATACCGCCGACATAGAAGAATAATTTAGTTTACCAATTAACCAAAGTGAAGTTTAGCCAAGACAGCTTAAAACCTTTACTGTTCTTGAGATGGTCTGGAGGTTGTAGTTACAGCTGGACCTCCCACAATCTTAAATGATTGCAGCCAATTTTCATGCCAAATCTGAAGGATATACCTTGTGAAATAGGTGTAAAGGTTTTTAAGATAATTTCAGGTAAGTTACTGTAATGTGCTAGAGTTTTCCTCGGTCATTTATTTGAATTAATAGAGCAACATTTTTTGGTCCTTTTTTTTTTTTTTTAATAGCATTAGTGTTCTAAGACAAATAAATGTATCTCAGTATTTTGTACCATCATAAATAATCTGTGTGATGGATATCGTTTATATATCATTTGTATGAGGTGCTATATTGCTTGAAGAGATACTTGACTTTCAATTTTTGTTATAAAGTACTATATTTTTCTAAGAGTGTTTTGTGAAACACCTTTGTGTATTTCCTCATCTGATGCAGTTATGTACTCAAGTATTATTCTTTAAAGAAATTAAGAAATATTCTCCTTTTTTTAATGTTTTTGTAGGATCTGTGAAGCTGCAAAAGTTCATGGCCTCTTGGAGCAGGAGCTTGCTCATGCTGTTAATGCATGTTCACATGCATTAAATAAAGCCAACCCAAGGTTTCCTGAGGTAAAGAAGAACAGAGATTTATGTATGAGTAAATAAGCTATAACAAGGGTGCACAAGCTTGTAGCTTGGGGGCTGTATTATAATCTGTCTGTGTGCATTCACAGATATTTTCATGCTTAATTGCTATCCAAGTGCTATACAGAGAAGGCAAAGGGGCTGAGGGGAAATGAGTTTCCTGGTTTCTCTCTTCACACTAGATAATCTGGGTGTTTTCAGGGATTGGACCCAAAAAAGATTAATTAGGTAGAGGCTGTCCATATCTAACCTAAATTGACCCATGGTAAATATGTTAGTTTACCTTTGCTTCTTTAAGTATGGTCAGTAGCTTCCTTCTGTGAAGGATAAGGTGAAAATTTGGGATCAACAGTCATTGTTAAATGAGATTCACAAGTTTTCTGCTGGCCTTTGTCATATGTGGATTGATATGGTGGCTGGTCACTTGATGATCTTCAGGATTGTATTACTGTCATTCTAAATGAAGTTGAGGAAAAGACAGAAGACAGATACTGCATTTTTGGTTTCTATTCTCAGTGCTGAACACGTTGTCAGTTTACAGCTAAACTGATGTATTTCTCCTAGGAGAAGGCACTTAAGATCTGTGCTGTAAGATGAGAGTACTTATTCTCGGTCTGACTTGCATCACTTCAAAGAAAGTTTCTGCTTCTTATTCCCCAGAGCCTTACCAGAAACACTGCCATGGAAATCACTGTCAATGTGAAGGCCTTACACAATGAAACAGAATCTCTGCTAGTAGCAAGAGTTCCTTTGGTAAGGTCACAAAACACACGGTTTTATTCCTTCGTTCAGACAATTTGCAATTTGTTCTTTGTTGATTTTTGTAAATTGGTGCCAAAGTGAGGACATGCTGCAAAAAGCTTTATAAGGTTGATAGGAGGAGATTACACTGGAGGATTTTGTGGTTGGATGAGAATGAGTTTTGAAATCTTGTCCTAGGCTGGCATCCATTGCCTCACTTCAGACAGCTAAGTCATTGCTTGGACTCTTTTTGTTAATAGTCAGTGGAGAGAAATAAGTATCCTTGTGAGGCTGATTCACACTTAGCTGTCTTGGACGTCTATATTAGAAAAGGATGATTTATCTTCTAGAGATGTAGCATTTAAGAGAACTTCTGTTGTACTATTGTGTGACTATCTTCAGAGTCTGAGGAGAGCCTGGGGTGAGAGCTGTTTAGACTCATACAATCAACTTCTACAGATCTAATCTGGGCAAGTAAATATCACTCTTGTTCTAATACCTGTCAGGAGGTATTTTATAATCTTTAACTGGTAAGTGTTCAGTAAACCTCTATTAGTACTTGAAGACTTTGCATCTTTGGCAAGTGTTTCTGTGCCTAAAATGATGAAGATTTCTCAACAGTTGTATCTGGATGGATAATTAGAAGACTTCTGTAATGACATTTTGAAGAAAAGAAAGATGTCAGGTTGTCTATGCAGGTCCAGTTTTACATTAAGAAGATACTCAGTAGGAGCAGTTACATCTTCTTTAGATTCAAAAGCAGATTTATTACTAACTTGTTTATCTAAGTGTTGTAATTAAAAATGTGTATTAATAGGAATATTTTCATTTAGCTGAGTTAGGGTATGAAACTTACTGCAGGATCACATACCTTTTTAAACAAGTGATAAATGGTATAAGTCTATTTGAGAGTAACCAAAAGTGAATATAGTCTAAAGGCTAATAATCATTTAAGTTATAGAAATAGTCAAATATTAGGTTCACATGTTTTATTTTCCAGTGTTTTCAAAGTGAAAATTAGTTCATTAGATGTTTTGTCCAAGAAAAGGGAAAAAAATCTGCTGTTTTTTTTTTCAAATTGCTATTGCTAATTCCATATATTTCAGCTTTAGTGGGGAACTAAAATAGAATTAAAATAAACTTTTTAATTAAAAACAATTAAATTCATTTTGGAAAACGAATTGGAAGAAAACATTTAAGTTGGTGATGCTGTACTAGGACTGGTGAAATTTATCAAGACAGTCTGGAAATAATGTTATTATGGAAACCTTCCCATTGAAACATTACCTTTTCTGCAGCAGGTTGTGATCTCATTGTTCTGTTGAACTGGGCCCTTGTTCAGGTTCCAAAGCTTAATTTCATTCATTTTTCCATTTCTGAATTTTTACATGTTGTACTTCGGTTTCTCATTATGGTTGTGCGAATATCTTCATGAGGCTACGTCACGCCCTTTTTTTAATAAGAGGGCTGTTTGGAAGGTACCAAGATAATATTCCAGAGGTGTCTGTTACGCTCATCTGACATCGTGCTCACTTAGAACAGTATTTCACAGTCACAGTCACCAGGCACCCTGGTTAACCTTATTGCCACGTATTTTATAAATGCTGAGGCTGCCTGTATGTTGGTCCCTCATGCTATTAAAATAGAGAAAGATGAAGTGTTAGATGTTGCTTGATGCATCAGCCACTCCCATCATAAACTGTTCTCCTAAGGATCTTCTCTGACAATGGCAGACATTCTTTCTCTCATATCTCTTCACTTCTCCCTCATCCCTCTTTCCTAAGATCAGAGCTCTTGAGAGCAGTAAAATCATGTCTTTGTTGCTTATACTACTTGGTTTAACCTCAACCAGCAACTAAACTAGGACACTTGGAAAGCTGCTGCTTCAGTTGCCATTTACTGGCTATTGAGTTTTGCTGTTACAGCTCCTGAAGAAAAGAAAAAAAACTTTAAATACATATAAAACAAGTCTATGATTCCTGCCACTTCCTGTAAGAACTGTGATTAACAAAGTTCATACAAAGTATGAGCATGAGATCACAACAAATGGTAAAATAAAATTTTTAGTGAAATGATAATATCATAGGATCACAGAATGATTTGAGGTGGAGGGGACCTTAAAGATCTTCTAGTTCCAACTCCCCTGCCATGGGCCGGGACACCTTCTACGAGATCAGGCTGCTCAAGATGGGACAATGAAGCTGATTTTTGGAATCTCACAGATGCTTCTGGCTAGAATACAGTTTGGAAAAAATTAAAAATACTATCTTTTGTCTAGATAATTTCCAAATGCACTGTTTCCATTTTTTAATTTTAAAAAGCATTCCAGTCTGAAACAGGGCACAGTTTTCAAATGTATTAAGGAAAAAGTATGATAGAATGTTTCATTTCAACTGAATAAAGTTATCTGAACTCACTGAAATAAAATATTTTCATATCGAAAATTTAAATAGGGAAGGATTTAAAAGATCCTTTACCTTTATTTCTTCATTCATAGTGTGAATTTTTATCTTGAAAATAAGATTTGCCAAGATGTTGTAGGAGGAGAATTTGCCCGGAATTGCTGATTCTTTCTGTACCAAAATTATTATTTTGGCTTTATTTCAGGAGCACCATCAGATGAACATTTTTTTCCCCCCAGGCAAAACATTCTCCTCTGAGAATCAAGCAATTAGATAAGTACTTGTTGAGAAAGGCAGAATTCTTTGCTTCATTCATTTATAGAAAATAGATGACTTGAGTAATTTCTCAGAATTGAAAACACAAGAGAAGTTGTAACTTCTTCAAAGAAAAGTGGCTCTTTCCCTGTGCTCCAAATTAACTGAACTGTTCACACGGAAAAAAAAAAGATAAGACAAAAGAAGGATCAAAGTCTGCTTATGGACACCTAATTCTCTGAGCTATAGCAGAGAAAATAACATGATATCAAAGGGAGCTTATATTTCCAGTATCACTATACTAGACAGTAAGATCTTACCAAAGATGGTCTCTCCTTTGAAAGATGGGAACAGATGCAAACTATTGAAGCAAAGGAAAGAAATTTCTGTTAAGTAGGATAAATTAATGGGGTTTGCAGTTTATCATCAAAATCCAACAATTTCAGAATCTTTTTCTGGCACTAGAGATCCAAGATTTTCTTACAACTCCATTTAAAAAATGCATTCATTAGGATGTAACAGAATTAGATCCTTTCAGAAGGATATTCTTCACTGCTTCGGGACTACTTTTACTTTAAAGAGAGAAATAGATGTTCAGATTGCTTTATTAATGATTCCAAGCAACTTGGTTTAGGATTCAACTCTTTTCCTCAGAACGGTATTTCAGCAGTCCCATATATGCTCAAAACATATTTTCAGGGGATCAGCTGCCTGCCTTACCTCTTCCACATGGGTTCAGTCACACAACAGCTGCAGAACAGTTTTCAGACTGGAGTTTTAAAGGAAATAGGTATCCGTGTGGGGTTCTCAAACTCTTAATAGAGCCAAATTAATGAAGGTCATGAAGTCCCAATGTTTTTACACAGCCACCCCTTTCTTTTCCTCTTTGGCCTTTACTGATGTCCTTGTCTTCTTGTCTCCTGCCAGGGAGTTCTTCCCGCCCTCAGCCAGCAGCAGTGCCTATTGGTCCCTGTCTCACCTATTTAGAATAGGTAGTGCAGGTATCAGATCACCACTGGAAGACATTTGGGAATGGAGCATCTTCAACAAGATCCATTTCCTCTTACTTGAACATTAGAGAGTGATCTACCATCTGAACACATTTTCAAAAAATAACTGAGGCTTACAACGATCTATTCAATTTTTTTACACCACTTTTCTTACAAAGATTTTCCAGATACTTGCTCTTCTCATCAGGTTTTCTCTCCCTTATGTTGGCAGTTTCCATCTCCAGTGTGTCCTCGTAGTGGTGTTAATCAGGTAACTCTTGCTCTGTAAAGGCTCAGGAGAGTAGTGAAGGATGACAGAGATTGACAGCTATGTCCAACTGGTCTGCACCAAAAGTCTCAGCTGTCGTAGTCATCCCTTTGTGATTGGGACCGTACTAAATGTAGTGTCTGGGTGGTCTTACACGTCACTGAAGGAAAGTCTAATTTTGGAAGATTATTTGTCCTTCACCGTTTGTTGATGCTTACCCTGCAGTAGTCCTCTGTTTGTGTGTGGTAACAAGATATCTACATTTAAATGTTAAATCTCAGTGAAACTAAAAGTCATATTTTCCTGACCTGTTTATAAACAGCAGTTAGAAGCTCCCCATGAAGAACTGTTGTCTGATGCTTTGCACAGTGTGGAAATAGAGTTGAGAAAACTTGCTGAGATTCCTTGGCTTTATTATGTTTTTCAACCAAATGATGATGAGGTAAGTTTGATTAATACATCCTGATTTTAATTGAACTTAGTTTTCTTTTGATAGGGAAAAGTAAGTTACGGTCTTTCATTATCTGGTGGGGAACCTTCTGTAGTGATGCTGGATCATTTCTGTCTGCTGTGAACAAACTTCTAAGCTTCAGGCTTTTTTTTTGGTCTTTTGTTCCCTTTTGTGAATGTAAAGGTTTTGACTGATAAATGAATAAATGAAACATGTATATTTAATTTATATATAATAATTCAAACATGTATAGAGTTAAATCCTGACATTATTCTTTACAGAAGTAAATTTGGGTCTTTTTTTTTTTGAGATTAACTATGAATTAGCATCAAGCATATTATTTAACTTGTTCTTTTCTCATGCAGGATCCCCCTCTGGATTATGCTAAAAGAAACAACAGAAGTACAGTATTTCGTATAGTGCCAAAGTTTAAAAAAGAAAAAGTTCAGAAACATAAGACCAGCCCTCAGCCTGGTATGTGTTTTGAAATTGCAAGAAAAGTGGTAGTATTTGCAGAAAATGTGATTTTATGGGATTTTTTTGGTAAGAGGTGACATGACTTACCTAAGGCTAAAGTCAAAGTGAAAAGCAGCTGAGCTAACTGACATCTTCATTAGGATAAATATTTCTTTCAGTGCATTTAGAAAGCATTCAATAGGACCCCAATAATTCCAAGTGAACCAAAGAACTACTGTGAAAATACTTAGAAGTTTTATCATGCAACAGGATCTGTGTCTTTGCTGGTGGTTACATTTGATTTACTCATAGGCATACAAGCCATGGGTAAATACATTGTTTCCCTGTGAAGCTCCAATTCAGGTTTTTCAGGTTAGTTTTAGGTGTGAAATAGCTTTTATCACACTGGTTTAATTAACCAGTTATTCTTGAATTTTGGGTGGCTTACATGTTCAGTAAGTGAGACAGATCAAACAAAAAATCATGATAGTCAATACTGATTTTTTAGTTAGAAGTTGAACAAACTCCACTCTCCTCTCTTCCCATTTTTATTCGTGAACTTACTTCTTTAAGATTATGTCCAGGAGGTAATCAGTGATTAGATGGTCCTAAAACTGTTTCTACATCTTTATTTTTCAAATGAACAGTTGATCACAATCTGCAAAATCTTGCAGTTGTTGATCAGATGTAAGTTTCAGATAAGATGTCAGATTTCTCTTCATTTTAAAGTGAAGCGATCAGCATCAAATGAAGTTGCAAAATTATAGCAATAAGTAGCATAACTATTTTTTTAATATGTGTGGTCTTAATAGGACTAATGTGGGCAACTAACCTTAGAGAACAATGTTTTACAGAGAGCTTCCTAATGGCCTGTGTAACACAGTAGTTTAAAGAGTACTTTTTGTCTTAAGAATACTAGAATCTGTTAATTGAAACTGGACTTGCTTGCTGCCATTGCTATATTTGAGGTGTGGTTGCTATTTTAATTTTACAAAGGTAATTAGTTTTTGAAGGCTTCTCCTCTCCTTGGATGACTACTAATAAATTAATGGCATAAAGCTGAACAACATTAGACTTTGCGTCACTGATCCTAAGCTGGTTTAATGTGAATTTATTGGGACATGAGGTTTTAAAGGCTTTACTGAAGAAACAGGAGTAAAGCTGAAAGCATGGCTGCAAAGCAAAGAACCCCAACTTTGTTTAGATACTTTCTCATGTTAACTGCTAACCTGTAACCTGCATGTAAAAAGGAAATTGTCAGTTTTTGTGGAAAAGACACCTCTAACCTTTCCCTTTGCTAGCACGGCAATTCTACTCTGTTTTCCACTCTCTTTGGCCTAACCTTTGCTTGTGATGCATTTGAGCATGTAGAAATTAAGGGGGTTTTGCTCTTAACTTTGGTAGTTCAAAAATGGGGCACAGATGAAGTTGCTGCTTGGCTGGATCTGCTCAGTTTGGGAGAGTACAAAGAAATCTTCATCAGCCATGACATCCGAGGCTCTGAGCTTTTACATCTGGAAAGGCGAGATCTTAAGGTATTTCCTTTGTGCTACTTTTCTGCTATTGACCATTTTCTTTGACAAAACAACAACCAACTTTTCTTCTTTCCCTGCACTTGTCATTGCTTGTAGCTTGGCTTACACTGTGCAAATATGCAATAAACTAATATGCGCTGTCCTTGGGCCTGACTTTCTGAAGTGCTGACTTGAACTCACAACCAAGAATATCTGTGTTATCCAAAATTTCCTGCTTTTTTTTTTTCCACTTCATGTAGAATGATAGTGTTGCAGTTTATGTCAGAAGGCATAGGAAAAGCACATTTGATATCTTACTGGCATCTGTGTAATAAAATGTTTTCTTCAAGAGTTCACTGTTTCCATTAAACATGATCAGTATGGATCAGTTGATGGTGGTCATAATAATTTTGGATCTATCTCTTGCAAGGGCTGATCTACTCCATATGATTTATTGTGTATATATTGGATATAGTGGATGTGAGAGAGATAAGAAGCTTAATAAATTGCAGCATTGGGCTTACATGGCGCTGGTGTTTGTGTGTCAAAATAGATTTTCTCATCCCTGGCCGACCTCTGATTTTGGCTGTATAGATTCTTAAAAAAGTGTATTTTATTTTGACTCCAAAATTGTAAAACTCTTTTCCTCTGAGGTCAGATAGATAAATTTTGCAGGGAGAAATGTTATCCAGCAGTTTCAGGCTGTTACTTGAGCTTGCTTGTCCTTTTCAGGAATGACTTAAGTGCATCCATTATATGTAATAGCGGCTATATCTTTGGGGATTCATTACATTACTTTTTCCAGGAACTAGGAAGTAATGAGTTCTTGGTAATGTGTTTTGCAACTGCTTTTAGCACGTAAGAGAGGAAATAGGATATTGTATAAATTGCAAACATTTACATTTAGAGTGCAAGTCATTGCTCTAGCCACAGTGCAGTAGTCTCCAGGTAGAGACAATATTTTCACACAAATGTGCTATTTTATGTAAAGTTTTTTATACAGTGTGAAATCCTCTTGTTATAAGGTAGTGCTTGCATTGTGTGACTGTTGCAGTAGAAAACAGTTTCTGAAAACAGCTGTTTGAGATAATCTGTTTGGCTGGTGTGTATTATTTTACCCTTTGGTATTAGATTGCCTAAGCTTCTTTCCATGGAAGTTAAATTCCTTTATTTCAGGGTAGTTCCGGACAGAAAGTGACAGCTTCAGGACAGTCCCTCTCTGCAAAAATTTAGAAATAGAAGAATGTCCAAGCAATCCACCACAGTGTTCCAGTGATGGACGTTGCAAGTCCCTGCTCTGAATGGGTGCTGCACAAACTTAAAATTCAACTGAGAAACTCAGCATCACACAATGCATAGGTTTGCTAAGATGTTAAGAACATTTTAAAAGTCCAACTCATTGGAATAAATGATGGTAGGTAAGATCACCGTTAAACTAGACATGGCTTCTGGCCATGCCTTATTTCTCATAGGTACCAATTTGACTGCATGCCCAGAGGACTGGCACTTAAACCAAGTAAATATCTGCAGCAGGGTAATTATCAACCCGTTATCCCTGTTGCTGAGGCTCATGCTGGTTCAGTGTAAATAAAACCCCATCACAAAGGTCTATACCGTGAAATGTCTAAAGGCTTGTCTTAGAGGGCCTACAGAGAGCCTGCTGTCTCCTCTACCTAGTGCTGCCTGGAGACAAGTAGGACGAGGAACTACTCTACACAAGTTGCCAAGGGCATGTCCTGAGCTAACCAAAATCTTGCTCCAGAATCGCCCCATATGCTTGTTAGCAGATGCTGAGAGCTTCCAAATCAGTGCTGTTCATAAGCTAGGCCAGGCTTTTGGCTGGGCATGGCTTGCACTCTGTGTAACAGCACTGAGCTTAAATAGCAGAGTTTAGCGCTCATCCTGCTGATTGTCTGCAGGTCTCTGCAGGGAGCCAATTAAAGATGGCTCAGGCAGCCTGCAGTTTGCTGCCAGTGACCTGAATCGCTGTCAAGATGTGGTACTTGGGAAACGAGGAACACGTCACAAGCTGCCCTGTGAATCTTTCCTCCTTTTGGCTATCGAGATGTGCAGATGAGCCTTCAGTGCTCTTGCATGCTCTAATGTGTCTACAGCCTCTCCTCCACTGTCAGGCTTGTGCTTCCTGACAAGCTAAATGGGGTCACCATTGATTCATGAGCTCCTAACTCGTGCAATAGATTTACCTCTATTACCTTTCAGGTCTGCAGCAGGAAAAATTGCTGCCTGTTTTAATTGAATCCTCTGGGCCCATCTTTCTTTCTGTGGTCAAAAGTAGAGATAAAAAACAGTATGGAAAAGGATTTGATGAAACACTTTTCCTTTGCACACATTGCTGAAACAGATTGATATGCTGACAGAAGAATCGGGCACCTCTAATTATATTTCTGCATAGCTTGTGGATCCCATTCTCAGGGAGCTCTGTGTGACGACTGGCTAATGAAGAACCAGAATGCCTCTTTCCACGCAGTCCTTGCAGTAATGCCCTTTCTCCAGCCTCCTATGCCTGATTTCATTTAGGGGGATCTTAGAAATTTACACCCATATGATTTTCTTTTGCTTGAAGAATGGCTGGGCAGTGAATTGTGAATTATTTTGTAGAAACAGTAGAAAGAAGGCTTGGTGTGACTTTTTTTAACTTTATTTTACAAGCAAACTTATTGAAAGCTAGACTGATTTTTCTGAAATAAATATTGGCATTCTTAGCATTGATAACCGTGTTCCTATGAATGCAACTTAGTCAGAACTGCAGCACATTTGGTAGGACAAGGGGATGATGTCGCCTTAAAACTCCATAGCAATGTTGGTTTCCTTGGAGAAAGGGTTTCCATGCTACAGATCAACTTGATAAGCAGTGCCAGTCAAGCTAAAATCTGTGCTGAGGACTGTGACACTTCATCCTCTGTTTTGCAGTAGCATGTTTTGAAAAGTTTCTTTCATGGAAAAGGTTTTGTAAGACTTGTTAGACTTCAGACACACTAGATGGCTTTTTACCCTGGGGATGCAAGTAGGGTAGATTTCTCATTTAGAAGATGTTATTGTTAAGGAGTGTTTATGTAACTTGTTTGCTAGTGGTGGTACATTTGGCTAAAAAATGGCCAGGAAATGGCACAGTGGTTAGGGAGAGCAGGAGAGGTGATGCTGTAGTTGTAAGGCCATAGCTGGGAAAAACGAAAGGCTATTTTTTTTCTTCAGACTCTGGATAGAGTCTCTTCTTCAAAACCGTATTTTAGTCAAATTGAGTATTTGTTAATTATATATCAATTAGATATTAACAGATTATGTAGAGAATGATGAAACCCATGCATACACAAAAATGCAGAGACATTTGAGGATCTTGTTCTTTGAAGGATGCATGATTTGCTCATGTAGCAGATCCTTTTAGTCTGAGATGAGAGAATTTCAGCAAACTTTTCTGCATGAGCAGTAAACTGAGAATACTAGATAGCATCTAGTGTCAGGATGGTATAAATTCTGGTTTCCACCAAACCAAAAACTATTATAAAAGCATAAAAATTCAGAGTTTCTGGTTGGGGGTTTTTCCCCCTGGAAGTGTAGCAGAAAGGAGTCCCCCAAATTTTTTGATGAGGCTCTTGAGACTTGCTGTTCTGATATGCGTTACAGCAACTTCAGCTGGAACAGAAATAAACCCAAAATCTCTTGCCTCTGAATCAAAGGTGTTGTGAAATGCTTTACAAAGGTTGGTGGGAAAAGTGGCTGAGTTTTATGGGAATTTCATAATATGTTTCTTTCCTCTGATTTTGAAGTCTGGCAGCATCTCACTGTGTTGCTTATCCAACAGAAGTTCTACTCATGAAAAAATATTTTTTCTGAAGAATTTGTACTTTCTTAACCTTTAAATTGTGTGGTTTGTTGTGGTTTGGAAAGCATCCTTAGGGGTTTTCCCTTATGTAGAATTTCTTCCGCATAACAGCTAGGCTATTTCATTTGTTTCAGTAGTCATGTGTGGTTTTGATTCATTTGAAAATTAAGTTTAACATAAAAAGGACAGAATTACAGAAATGTAAAATTATAAATATTACTGTCATTTTAGGATGACTATGACTACTACCTACATTAACTCTCTTAACTTAAAAATCAGTACTACATTTGTTTATAAGTGAGATGACTATTAGCAAAAATAAAATATAAATTGGATGTGATGTGGAAAATGAGGAGTTTATTTCGGGTAGGTTTATGAACAGCACTTGATTTGGGAACTTTTATGAACTAATCTTGAACTCCTTAATGCTGACACCTTTGTGCCAAAATTCTGTAAAAGATGACGATCTATTTATAGTGCTGATAGTTTTCAACTGAAGAAACAATCAAGTATTTTTTCTCTCTAACATAACCAGAATTCAGTCTTGAGGCTCTGAAAATTAAACCATCTGTTTAATCTTGGCTGTGCTACCTTTATAATACAATAATTAATTTATGCCCATTTTACCACCCCTTTCTTTCAAAATTAAATACATGCTAACATTTTAAAGTAATATAGAATACAGATTTTCTGAGGTCTCTGTAGAAATGTAGATACAGTCTTTGTGTAGAGTATGTACAGAATAATATGTATGGTTTCATTTTCCAGTCTATATGAGAAAAAGTTTTTCAAGCTGCCTAATTACACTCCTTTCTTTTTGATGTCTTTGTAATGAGAAAATCTTCCTATTAAAAGGAAATTATTTCTATTTCAGAAAAATAGTGAAACTTTGCTGAGGTTTTTTTTTTTTTTTTTTTTTAGTTATTTAACCACAATCTATTTATATAAAGTTTATTCTACAAATAAGTAGTGTTTGACTCTGCTGATTGCTCAACACATGCATTTTAAAGACTTTTTCATAGCTGGGTTTTACAGATAAGGGAAGCAGATTTCCACCAAACTGACGTGAAGATTCATTAGTGTACTGGGGGATCATTAGCACAGCTGGGCATCCCATTCTGCTTCTCTGATCATTGGACCAGTCAAAATTGAAAAAGGATGCTGCTAAAGCTATTAATAATACTGGAAGAAGTTTGCTACAAAAAATTCTTGTCTGTTGTTGCATACAGACATGGGTCTGGAAACCAATAATGGAAACATTTCAGCTGATGTGAATGATTTAGTGGTGGCTACAAGGAGATTTGCTCTTGTGCTTTTTACATTTTCCTTTGGGATGTGACTGTCATGTTTCTGAGAATTTTTCTTCCAGCTCTCTAATGAGGAACATCGATGCTAGGAGATGTAACCTTTTTGGAATGAAAAACAAATGCTTACTCTTTCTATTGCTCTCTAAAGGGAAGTTGTCCTACATGCCTGTAGCCATTACATCCACTTTCCCTTGAGAAACTGGGGATATGTGTGTTTGTTGATTAAAGCAGACGTCCTAGGGCCTCAGATCAAGTGACATTGCTGGACAGAAGTTCTAATCCATCACATCCTACCAAGCATTTGATTGCTGTGTTAGAGAGGAGGGGGAGATTGTTCTCTTTATTTTGCCAGAAATTGTGAAAGGTGTTTGTATTTAGAAGTCAAGCCAAAGATGTTTTTGACATGTATTGAAATGACCTGGGCTGTCACTGTTGCAGGTAAGTAATTTTTTGTCTGCCAGACAGGGAGGGATTCATTGTATGCTCTGAGCAGTCTTTTTGTAAAGCAACTCTTGCTAACACTTCCTGGTTAGTGTTGATTGCAGTGAACACATTTCTAGACATCTGTTGCATGGATAGATCATAATCTATCAGGTTTTCTTTTTCCCTTTTTAAAAGTAAACTTCCTTTTTTTTCTTTTTCTCTTTTTTTCTTTTTCTATTTTTGAATTTTCTGTAGGACCTGGGGATAACGAAAGTGGGTCATATGAAGCGAATTCTCCAGGGAATTAAAGAGCTCAGCAAGAACACCCCTTTGTCTGAAGTGTAATTATGCTGGTGCTTTCCTTAAAGAGAGAAGAGAAGTTTGCTGGAGAAGCAAAGCTGTTGCAGGCACTTGGCTGTCCTTGTAGTTTACTCTATGGAAGAATAAGCACTGGTGTTTGTACAGGCTAGCATCTCTGAATTCTTGTGTGGTGAAGAACTTGCAGAAAGAGTACGAAAGGATTTGTGCCAAAAAAAAGGAAAAGGTGATACATTCTGCAAAGACGTTTTCTTGGTGTGCGAATTGGCCAGTTCGGATAAGCCCAGTTTGGTAAATTGATTGGTTGATGGTGAACTGCACTGACTGGAAAATATAATCAAGAAATGATTGCTTTGCATACATGCAGCTCAGTATGCCTCTCTTTATGCTGCAGCAAGATGCCACTGTACAGCATGAGGTCATCTGGTTATCCTTCCGAGGCGTAGCTCCGTAAAACCTCCTGTGCAGGAGACCAGGAAGTTTGGAAGGTTCAACATGTGAGCCTGGCAGTGCCGCAGGTATCCAGCACTCGCTGGCCATGCTGCAGAGGGGAGAGATACCTTGTGATACCATGAATGCAAACTATAATGCATGGTGTGCCTGCCTGAATTGTCTGTTGTTCTGTTGCATGACACATCTGATACTCTAAACACTTGAACAACTTTTTTATTGGTTTGAATGAGATTTAATTTATTGCTACTTGAGTGTCTTTTGTTTTTTTTTTTTTTCCCCAGTTTCAGGCACTTTTCTATTCTTCAGTGTTGTGTTATGCCTAAAATGTGTTCTACGACAAAGGGTGTGTGGGTGTGGAAACTTAGCATTTGTGCCATATTCAGCAGATTATATATGATTGAAACACTGTACAGTTAGATTTTTAAATATATCATGTACAGAAGGTTTATCAGGTAACTAACTTATGAGAATTTTTGAAAGACCGGTACCTCACAAAAATATCAATTGGCTTCCTGCATGAAAAATGATAAAGAATCTTCTCATGGTGCGTTTTAATGTAGTTATTCAGTTATCTTAAACATCTGTAGCATATTTGAACTTTTAGGCAGTAATGGTTTTATTTATTCTATTGCTCAAAAGCAGGTTTAAAGATTAATGAAATTTTCTTAAAGGAAGATTTAATTTTATTTATCATATATAAGAAGATATTTAAAATGTAGCAGCTGATTTGATTTTTGTGGGGTAAACTTTTACTCATTGCTAATTAACTATTAATTTAAAAATGCATCTGTGTGCGTTTCTTTAAAAAGGTATCAATTTGTTTCTTGACAGCACTCCTATATCAGTAGACCGTAAAAATCAAAAAACCCCAGACTCTATGGTTTTACACTGTGCATGCTAAGATGAATCACATGCAAGACAGTAATCCATGAGTGTAAACAGGTTAAAACAATTAAAACCATCTTTGTTTAGAAATTGCTCTAGACCAGAGTTTGTAAGGTTATTTACAATTTACTTAAATGAAGCAGGTTCATAATTTAATTTCCTTGTTAATTTTGACAAAAGTATTAATCTAGTTGGAAAATAATTTTTAGATATCTACATAAAAAATCCTACTTAAGTGTTTGAGACGAGATGACGTTGCACCGCCTGCCAGAAAACTTGCACAGAATAGCTGTCTCCTTGCTGTTCCTAGCAATGTTTCATTGCAGCACAAGGAACACTTGACTTTTACTTAATCAAGTAGCTTTGACATTTCTTGCATGTTAAAGAGTATCATAATATCTATTTCTGTTTTCTTCATAGGCAGCAGAGTAAGGTTTCATTTGGTTTTTACCAAAATTTATTTCCTCATACAAAGGGGCCAATGTCAAGTACAGCATCCTGGTTTTGCCCTCCATTTCTCAAGCATATGACAGGAGTTGTTCCATGGCAAGTAGATGGGACTCATCCCTTGGAAAGTAAAATCTATTCTCCTCATTGTTTTATTGGAGAAAAAAAAAAATCAAAATAAGCAAAACAGGTTTAATTTACACCTTATTGTAGTTCTTCGTGTTCTTGCTGCTGCAGGTTCAACAGGCACCACTCTGGGAGTTCTGTGGAAATAATGATTATTCTGGTAAAAAAACAAGTAAAAGGCTATTTTCTATTATGTTTTCCATAAAAAACAAACCAAAATGCCTTTGCCAAATGATATGATTTTCATGCTGTTGTATAAAAAGCATATGCAAAAAATGGAAAGTTAGGCAAACAATGGAAAGTTTGTTGGTTTTGGTTTTATTTAATGTACTTGATATTCACCCCTTTCATGATGTTCAGGTGACATCTGCCAAGACTTTGTAAGTTTTATTTCCTTTTCTCTTTGGTTCTCCATAAGCTACACTGTATTTTAACATGTGGCAGCATTCTAGCATATTGATATTACAGTAGAAAACACATTTAATCTTCTGGTCTATTCAAGGACATAATACATAGGAGAACTTTCTTTGCTTTCCTGATCGTGGGATACAATCTCTTTACAACTTTCAGCCTTGCTGTATGCAATGCATTAAGATGGGCTATGGAACAGGATCTCTTCAAGTCACTGTAGATGTCTACACTGAGTATATTAAAAAATGGGGGCTGCTTTTAGGCAGGGAAAACAGGCAAGTGTTGTTTGTAACACAACTTTCTTATGGCACTCCTCAAATTACCTCAGTATAGGACAATTGATCAATGATCATTTTTCTAAATGACCACCAAAGACTTCAACTTTGATTGTCCTAAGCAATTTTTTTAAATGCGTGAGCAGAAAAAAACAAAACTGTAAGCATCATTTATGCTGTATTTATTAGATGCCCAGGGGAGCAAATTTTATGCAACTCTATGCCTTAGACTAGTGTTGGCTGTAACGTGCAAATGTGTCTGATAGGGAGGCTCAAAATATTTTACAGGGGTTCTCTGTGGTCATGGGTTGTAACTGTGTTTAAGTGATGTGGCTTTTCTGAAGACTTTTGAACACAGTGTTACTCTCTCATGATTATTCTAAGTATTGGGTTTTTTTCCTGACTGATGTGAAAGTCCCGGCTTCTAGAGCTAAGTACATAAATAGCTACATTTTTTAATGAACTGTATGCTCCCTAATTTAATCCTGCTGTTAAAAAGTGCTTCAAAGCACACATCCCAATATTTCAACAAAACCAAGGTAAACACATCCCTAACAGCAGTTAGTTTTTTAGAAAACAAGATTCTGTGGAGCCTGATTCAGCATGCTAGATTTATCAAGACAATCTCTATACAAGTTTACTGGATGAATTTTTTTCCCCCAAGTCGAATACACATGATTTCTGTGGTCAGTATACATTAAAGACTGAAAGGAATGCAGAGTAATCTGTAGTGGCTCGTATTCGTATAGATGAAAAGTTCTACACCTCAGAGAAAGGAACATGAGAAGTGCATGTTTTAAAATGGCAGCAGGTTGCTAAATGTATGTTTCTGTTTTGTCATTTTCAAATAGGATTTTCTCAGTTCCCTGTATTTGATTGCTGTAGCAACCTCTGATTTAGGTCATGCAAGTTTTGCCTTTATAAAGCCTCATGCCTTCTTCTTAGAAACTGAATGAAATCAAGCAAACTCGTGGTTGTAGGTAGGTGTTGGGGATGTTTTGCAATACTTCACAGAAAAGAAGGTTCAAAAGTAAATTTTTTTTTATATGATGGCAAGTGCAAGTTTTCTTTGATACGTTTTTATGTATCTCCCTTTAACCACTATTCCTTCCTCCTGAATGTCTCTTTCTTTCAAAGAAAAATACTTTGAACTTGGAAGAGCAGTAAAGTGTAAAGCATATGATCAAAAACCCTCCCAGACTATTTCATTGCAGTATTTCTTGTTTTGGGACTGGAATTAACATGCTTGGTCCTGTAAATAATAAATAGAAATCATCTTTCTCTCTCCATCCCTGCCCAAAGAAATTAATACTGCAATATTGCATAACTGTAATTCAAAGGAGAGGTATTGATTTTTTTCTTAATAAACATCCATTTTATATCTTCCTATGCTTTTTGTAGAGAAATAGGTAACCTGCCAATTTTACTTTTTAACTGAACTCACTCATGCTAATTTAATGAAAATGTCATAAAGCCTTGATAATGAACATGGCTTACTTCAAGGGTAAAATTATCAGTGTTTTTCAATGCATCTGGTCTTCATTTTGGGAAGACTGGCAGGAGACCTTTTTCCCATGTAATGGAAAATTAATATATAAAGCAAATATGAGAGGATGTTCCATAGTCCTACTTTAAAAACAGTTATAATAATGGACATGTAAGACAAAACCCCCCACGGTGATTCCATTTCTCTTGATGCTTCCTGTTTATGATTGCATTAGTAGTGTTTACAGCTGTTTCTGCAGTGCTCTCTCTGTGCCCTTAAATATTAAGTTCTTGCCTATGAGTTCAACTGTTCTGGCAATTGATAATTAGCAGTGCAAAAAGTCTTTGCAAAAGGTAAAGTCACAAATGTATATGGTTGAGGATAACTGAGCTGGAGCAATTTATTTACCTTACAACCAGGAAATCATCTTGTCACTCATATGAGTAAGTGAGAGACACAGAAAATAAAATTAAATAAGTCATTCTAAATTTATTTTTTCACCCCAATAACTTAAGTAACTCTCAACTGCAGCATCCTGTATACATTTATAACCCAGGCTGTCCCATATTTTTTATTCTGTTTTCATGGATTGTATGTTTTGTGGTATGATTTTCATATCACCAAGGTTTGATGCTGCTTATTCTACCTGCAAAGATTTAATGCTTGCAAGAACTGTACATGACTGTACCACTGTCTTAAGTAAAGGAACAAGTTTTTGATGACTTGAGGAAGCTGAGGAGTTTGGGCAGGATTTACACTTTGGACAGGACGTAAAATATCTCTGCTTCCTCTTCAGAGATGAATGGTAGCATCAGCAGGATTGATAAAGCATCATCTGGTAATTATCAGTGTAAAAGCTTTACTGGTTGTATAAATTCCTGTATTTATATCTAGAGTATAGTGTGGAATGGATCTTTTTTACAAAAAGAAAAAGAATTTTCTAGTTGTTTTCTACTACTGTTGCATTAGGTTTCATAGCTCTTTTGGCTTATGTACTTGAAATGTTTGTTTCTGCCATAGAGAAGCCCAGTCTGTTTCTCAGAAATTATAATCCATTTGGAAGCCATCTGGCGACCTTGAGAAGACTCTTTCTGTAGCCAGTTGCTTGTATTAGTGGGGCAGAAGAAGCTGGTGCCTCATTTATGTTTAACACCAGTCATGCCTTTACTAATGTTTTTACGCTGCTTCCCAGCTCCTGTGTCTGGATGAGTTCCCAGCTTCTGGCAAGACGAGACCCTTGCATGTCTCTCCATGGTTTCTGCTCAGAAGAGCTGAACAGGCAGGCTGGGAAAAAGTTGTAGGGTGCTTGAGGAGAGGAAGATAGACCAAGGCTTCAGGCTCCAAAGCCTAGCATAGCCATGGTGGACTAAAATCCTTTAAGTTATATTTTTGCAATCCCTGCTGGAAGCTCTGTCTAATAATTAACACTAGCTACTGGAATGCCCTTGGAAAGAGAAGTTTGGCAAACTCTACCAGCTGTGTAAGACATTAAAAATACTGAACATTATGGTAGCTATTAGTAGGACAAATATCCAAGTGACCAATGAATATTTTATTCTATGGAACAAATACTTTGGAAAAGTATCGTTTGTAGCATTATTCAAAGACTAGTGTGAGGATTGCAAAGCTACTAAATATAAAAGCAATGTGGTGCAAAGTTTAAAGTAATTTGCAACTACCTTTTTCCAAATTCATTGGAAACAACTATTTTAGGGAGCTGTGTTTGATCCAGGTATAGCTATACAAGAACATGTGAACTGGAAGGTGGAAACAGGAAGAAATGAACTAAAAGTAAAATTGGATAGTTCCTTTCATTATGGAAACTGTGTGAAAAGCCAAAAATAAAATCTCCCCAGTGCCCCAAATCCCTTCTATGACTTTTTAAAGTGAATTAGCATTTTAAGTCCTAATTTTATTAAACTAAAGCATTAATTGGATAAAAAACAGTTAAATTAATAACCTGACAGTGCCATTAACTGAGAAAGACACATAACTATGTTTTACTCCTGGTGTTAGCTGAAATAAGCTCTGTTTGGGACTAATTCTCTTTGCAGTCACAGTCAATTATTTTGTGAATGGGCAGGTTGAGGAAAGCCATTCGAAGCTGCTTGGTCTTGCTTTTCAGGGAGGGGTAGAGCATGTGTGCTGAAAAGTAGGGCCTGGAAACTCTTAATGAGAATTTTAAGGATACAAGATTTTCTAGATGGACAGTTTAGGAAGATTTACAATGAGCACACAGGCACACAGATACTCACTGTGAAGGTTCCTGGTAGCACTGTCCTCTCACAAGATGCCATGGCTAAACAGGCATTTGGACTGTGTGCTTAGCCAGATTCCAGAGGATTTTCTACAGGCATCTGTCACTTGTGGTGTCCGTACTTTCTGTCTTGGTTTTATGTCTCCTTAAATCCTACACCTTGAAAAATGCAGTTGTCCACATACAACAAAAATTACCAATTTTCCAACTCAAGGAGCACAGCTTGTGAACCTGTCCTGAAATAACCTGTTTCATTAGCCACCTTTTTACATCACAGCCTTTGAATCCTAAAAGAGCTGGAACTGTGGCACCTCCCTAGAGCTGCCAGTTACCTTAGGAATTAATATGCTTGTATGTTGACAGGATCATGAAAAGGCAAGGTGATATTCACAGTGGCAGATGAGACATGCAATAGATGGGATTTGTACATAAAGTGTACAAGCTTTTGAGGTGCTCCTGAAAGGTGAAGAGGGCCTGATCTCTGCACCTCCCCTCTGGCCCTTCTTCGTTGCTGTCATTGCACACAAATAATTTAATGTCATCTGATATTAGCAGCTTCTTGTCTTAATTCATGGTGACGGCAAACCTATCAGTCACTGCTAATGAAACTTCTCACTGTCACATCTGTCTGTCTAGAGCAGGTATCTTCAAGTGTTGAGCACTGTGGAATTGCATTAATGTATTTTTAGTGTATGTTCTGGCATTTAAGAGAAGTAAGTTTCATCTAAAGGTATTTCAAAGGTTCTGAGAGGATGCCAGCTCAGCATGGGTGGTTTCTGTCATTAGCCAGGCTTGTAACTTACACTGGTATTCCAGTCAAGTACAACTGTTAAGTAATTCTGTAGTAACATCCACTTACATGCAGGAGTGGTTGCATGAAGTACACATGGAAGCCTTGCAGAGATGTGACACCGTCTAGTCTGGTTCTCTGCATAACTCATATATTTGTGTCTAAAGCAGTTTGTAGCGAAGAGCTGAAACACATAATTTCCACTCAATCCAAACCTATATTCAATCGAAAATGAAAGCATCTAACATGGTTTGTCCAGGTTTAGGTAAAAACTGGTGTGTACTCAGTAGTTTCTGCCCTTTGTTTCCCCTTCTTCCTGCTCATTCCACAAGGAAGTCCATCATCTTTGCAATCATAGAGATCTGTTGGGACTAAGGCATATGCTGCTCTTTAAACAGTACTTTAGGCCCCTTGGAAATTGTTCTTGTATTTCAGTTTTCCTTTAAGAAAAACATGTATTTCTTACATTTACATGTAAGCCTACAGATGATCTGACTGGGGAGAAATTGCTCCTCACATAAAAGTGATCCTCAGATTGATCATGGGTAGACTTTTAAATGCCATACCTATGAATGTTGTTCTCTTGCCAGTATTTGTGTGGATGTGTGTAGATATGTAGTATCTAGTTCATAGTGTGTATGTGAGAGCACACCTGTACATAGAGATGTATATACATACCCTGGTTTTGCCCAATATAACGATGCCAACTTGTGTGTAAAGCCAAAAAAAACTTAAAACTATACAGTGCTTGAGATGCTGCATTGTTTTTATTATAGTATTTTTTATATCAGATGAATTGCAGGATGTTTACAGATGCTTATTAATATTTAACTTATACAATGGGGAGGCAGGATGTTTATGATTGTTGTCAGCTAAAGAATTGTATATGATTCTGGGTGAAATTTTGGCTTTTTTGAAATCCTTGGCAAAACTCCCATTGATCTCACTGGGGCCAAGATTAAACCCCTCTGAATCTATTGTTTACTGGCTATTTTCCTACTGTGATAATTTTTTTAAATGAGTGAAATGTATTTATTTTTTCCCAATGTGAAATCTGCAGTTTCTATTTGGATTTTTCTACAGAACCTGCAAACTACAACACAGGTGGGAATATATGCCTCAGAGAATGTATAGAATTTTTCATTGATCTGGTCCTTGAATTCATGTCTAAGAAAATACCTTCTAAAATAACTTTTGTAAGATTTAATACAGAATCATCTAAAAAGAGATCACCTTTCATGCCTCTCTCCACAAAGAGGGAATGCAATGTGGCAGGTGAATGCGAAGAAGTATTCATTGATAAATAAAAAGTAGTCCTGTCTGTTTTCTATACCTCCTGATCTCATGCAGCTCACCTGTCTCTGCAGATCTGGTATGAGACACTTGAAGTACCTTATCCAAAAGTACCTTATTGGGAAAAAAAAATGTTACATAGGAAGTATGTGGCTTTAAGCTCTTTATCAAGACATGGAGGTATCTTCAGAGCCGGTGTGTTGAATAACTTTTAATATTCCATGGATGAATTAAAATGATGAAAACGTTGAGTTTACGGTAAGGCAAGTCGGACAACTGCTTGACATTAGAGAAATCGCTTGTCTAGAGGCAGAAGGATCAGTTCTTTAATAGCACAATGGAGGAAAAATACTGTAATGCAGCGCTTCCTAAATCCCTTTCCAGGGTATCTTTTAATTGTGTATGCTTGAAGTGTATTCTTCCTGTAAAAAAAACCATAGGGCTGTAAAACAGCTAAATAGATGCATCCTAATTTCTTCATTTAAGGCTAAAATATCATTTTCAAACAAGAGCTGTCATGCACTTTGAAATACATGTGTTGGGAACAGGTAAGTTTATATTCATCATAGATAGTCGTCCCAGGGATAGTCGGACTTGTAACATGAGGTGGTGATGTCAAGGTTATCAAAAGCTGAAGAAATAGCAAAGCAGACACAGTCCTTCATGAGGCTCTTTCTGAAGACATCTGTGCAAATGCCCACCACTTCCTGGAATCTTTTCCTAGAATTTTGTTTAAGAAAGGATCATATTCAGATTCCTACTCTTCCCTTCCTAATAAGACAGGAAGTATGCACCTTGGTTGAACTTTCCAGGAGTTTGTTGGCTGTAGAAACAGACCTCAAAAGACTAAACATTAGAGGCAGTCCGTAGGCTTTGTGAAGGACACACAGGGCTCTGTCTGTGCTCGTTAGACTGCTAATGTGGATCTGATCACAGATTAGTGGGGGAAAAGCTCCTGTGGTGCTCCGGCTGCACTTGGTGGCAAGGCCCCATGGTTGTTAGTGGGGGCAGATGGGTGCCGATGGGTGCCCAAGCGAGAGACACCTTTCCTTTGCATGTCAATTGTCTGTCTGCAATTCTAATCAGGACTGGAGTTCAGGACACACCTTTATTTGTCTGCAAGGCTTGTGATATCTGAGGAAATGAGGAGGAAGTGGCTGAAGGTCTGGATTCTGCCTTTGGTTTCCTGCCAATGGAGCTGGTGTAAGACTGGGGGCAGTTTAGTTAACCTTTGAGTGCCTCACTTTCTCCACCCATGGGAATAGGGATGCTCACCCCCTCTGTACAGCCCCCTTGAGTCCTGTAGGAGAGCAGTGTTATATAAACAGCTGAGTTTTACCCACACTATTATATTTAGTAGAAATAAATTACTTCTGTCCATAACACTGCAAGAATTGCTATTCCTAGTTCCAATTCCCTTTGATGACCTACTACATCCTGGGTAGTCAGTTCTGAAGCTTAGCAATTGCTCTAATACTTAGAATTACACACATAGCAGGCTCTGTTGCTGCAGAAAAGAGTAAAACTTTAAACTGCCTGACAAAACTTGCCAATGAAGTATATCTAACAGAGCAGGGGTGTAACTTTTGGCTTTATTTACTTGTAATAATGGTAAGGAACAGTGAATTTTGTTTGTTTACATACTGTTTACAATGGCACAGTTTTATTTTTAATATATAAAAACAATTGAGGTATTTATTGCATATACTATTTTAAAGATGTTTTATGTGTTTTCACCTTTGGAATATATTGTTACATTTCCTTGTACAGATAATTTGGGTGGCTTTGTTAATATAGTTAGTAATTTTTATGACTACTAAGTGACCAGTTTTCTGTGCCTTTTTATTGTTGGATGCATGATTACATATTTATTATTGTATGGAAGTCACTGAGATGTGTATTTTTGTATTCTGCTGGAAGCAATGGTTGATTTTATTGTACATGATAAGAGATGCCTTCCATAACAGGCACTCATATGAGATCTTCCTTCTCAAATAAACAGAATGCATTCAATGTATATAAGTACTTGAATTTATTTTGTGTCTAGAAATCAGTGGAAATGCTTGAACATCACTGAATTTTAGATGTTATCCATTCAAAATGTGGGCTGCTACCAATGTCATCAAATCTAAACCAGAATTCCTCATCAAAGTCAATACAATGGCAGCAAGTCCTTGGCACAGTGCAAGACTTTGGAATTTAAAAGAAAACTCTGTGTGTTAAAACTACATAAAATTTGGATGAATGACTATCGAGCGTCATTTCTACTCAGTCTGCCAGGGACTGCCTGAAAATTGTTTTAAATTAAGGGCTTTGAATACAGCTTTTATACATCCTCTACGTGGCTACGTGCAAACCCAGATGTAAGTAGGTCACTGTGCATGTAGGTGTTTACATTTGCCGGGATCTTCCGCTGGATCTTGCTGCCACACAGTGTATTAAGTGTAAAAACAGATTTGCATTTGCATCCATGGTAACAACAGTCATTAAAACAGAACATTCAGTGGTGCCCGTTTTTCTACAGGTAAGTGGCAGTAAAGCAAACACATTTTTCCTCAGCAGTATGGACTGTGCCTTGCTAGCACCAACGCTGATAAACACTCACGGGAGTTGATTCCAGAGGGCCATTCTGCAGGCAAGCATCAGCTGCTGTGTTGTAGGTTAGTGAGCTACTAAGCTGTTCTTAGCATAAGATGTGATGTGAAAGTAACCACAAGCAGTGGCATATACAGAAGGAAAATTATAGTGTACAGGAACCTAAGTCAGTCCATGAAGGCTGTAATCTTGTGATCGATGAAGTTGTCTTGTGGTTGGGATCCCATTGTCCTGAATGATCCTACGCTGGAGAGGCAAATTTATGGATAACCCAGAAAGCTTAAAGGTCAGTGCTGGGGGGTTTAATGCACCATGAATTCCAGGTGCTTACAGTTCTCTTAGGATTGAAGCCTGTACTTTAATTTCAGGTGTGTTTTGGGAGTCTTTAACTAAACTGAAATGGTTGGTTTCAATAATCAAAGCAGTGGTATAAATGAGAGACTGTAGCAGAAGAAATAACTCGTGGGGTAAAGTAGGGGACACCACTAGGGGTGGCACTCTGCAGTACATGAGGATACTGGGTGTGATGGTGCTGGGACACTGGGAACTCTCCAGAATTTCTTCTAGCAGTTAGACTGCACAATAAGGTAGGCTTCCCACAGTTCATCTTGACCATAAATTAGATTTCTGTGAATAAGAAGTCAAAGAATGTGAAAAAAAAAGTGGTTGGATTATAAACCTTAACTTGGGACATGCCCTGAGGGAACATTTTAATAATTTTAAGAAAAGTTTGGTAAATGAGTGAACTGTTCATACCACATGTTAATACTTGTGGCCTATAATCAATGCGTTCATGTTAGTGGCACCAAATAGCTGATGAAGAAGTCTGAAACTGTGCTTTTAACTCTTATAACTAAATTAATAAAAATCTGAAAAAAAAGAAGGTAGTAGACAGGCAAACACTGAAATTGGACGTGCCGAAGCAAATCTAACAGAGTTATTGCCCAGTTATTTTATCAAAAAGGGCTGTCTAAACCAGCCCTTGTCTAAAACAAAATCTAAATGTCTTGTCTAAACCAAAATCTAGTAGCAAATTATTTAAAAAGGTTTAGTGGGGACGGCATGATAAACTACAAGGGCAAAAATGAAACTGGTGCAGTATTAACATTCCTTGTTAACATTAAAATACTGGAACAGAGAGCATAGTAAAAAGCGAGAAACAAAAATTATTCTTAAATTATGCCATTCAGGCCACAAAAAGTTTGTGTTTAGATTAGAATCTTCCCATTCTGGAGGCAGATACAGTATGGCATTAGCCTGAATTGGCTGTGTGTTTAACTAGTTGTTTGCCCCATTTCCTTTGGAGTTATTGCAGACTGTTTCCTAATTACATAAATGGAGTTCTGATCATATTTATAACTATACTTTTTGAAAATAAAATACGTCAGTGGAGCCACAGCCTTGATCATCCCCAGCCGTCTAATGGTAGGAAGATGTCATGGATTGAATCTGTCTTGAAAGCATGACAAAACACAAGGCAGGTGCAACAGCTTCTGTCCTGGCCAAATGCACACAGACGAGTGAAAGCAGCAGCTGGCCCATGCCCTCCTCCTTCAGATGGGAACCGAGGGATCTACACGGAAGTGCATCTTTCTTTTTATAGAGGGAGAGATGAGACATGTCACGGTGATGAAATGGGACATCCTGGGATGTGGCAGATGCCTCACTGAGGCACCAGGATTTTTTGCTCTAGCTTTAGTTTGCATTTCCTTTCCCTGACAGCAGTGCACAGCTGTGCCTGCACTTGCCCCTCTGAACTCATTCCTCCCCTCTGCCCTTTTGCTGTTATTTGCATCTCCCATGGCTCAAAGGCTTCAGCCCTTCTCAGGTACCTACCGTCATTTCCCAATTACACTCTGCCAAGTGCAATTTCCTTTCTTCAATTTCATTCAAAAAAAATTCCATCTGCTGCCTAGTGACATTAATGTAACTGCAGATATGAGTTCTCTTGGCAGTCAGGCTATCCTCTGAGCAGAGCAGTTCATTAATTACAATCAGACATGTAATACCTCTGAATCCCTAATGCATGTCCCTGGTAATAATAATAATAATAATAATAATAATAATAATAATAATAATCTGCTAATGGTGTAATGATTCAACCAATGGGGTGTTTTCCCTCCCTCTGAGGGAACACTGCTTTGCTCAGACTTCCTGGGCACAGCATTTCCAACCTGCTGTTGAAGCCATCAGTACTCTGAAGGTCAGGTCACACAGGAGACTGCAAGTGGTGTAAGAGTATGTACTTGTGATTTACACTTGATGATTTATTTTCCAACTAACTTGCTTAAAAGCATTAATCCAGTCAATCAGAAATTTTAGGGGGCTATTTTCAGGTGAATAAAAAAGAAAAAAGTTCAGGAAGTTGAAGATGCCATGGAGCTGTTCCCAAACATGGGTTTTTTGGAGTGAGGGGAAGTTGTTTTTTTATGGATTGTAGGTTCAGAGGTCACTTCAGAGTACCTGCACTAAAAGCTCAGTACTAATGGTTTCAGGCTATCCTTTCTCCTTCACCAGCTTCTATAAACTCTGGGAGGAGCAGGTGGATTCTGGGGCTAATTCCCCATCCAAGGCAGAGCAACAGTTCAGAGGAGAGTGCCATACCTGGAGTGTGTGGGCAAACCCTTCCTGAAATTAAAACCCATGCACTTGAATAAAACAGGAAGTTACAAAGTGAGTTTTTCTTTTTTAAGCACTGACTTTCTACGAAGACAAGCCTTACGTGATTCTGCTGCTCTGGCATTCCATCTCTCACTTCCTCTCTCCTGGGCCTTCACTTTCCACACCAGCATGGTTTGAGCATCTTCTTTCAAGTACTCCACAGACCGTAAACCCAAGGAAACGTAGGTACAGGGGTGACACTCCAGATGAAGAGGAGGGAAAGCATCAAACAGCATTGACTGCCTTGTAGAATCCAGCTGAAGTACAATCCAGATGCCAGTTGAAGTCACATCTTTCATTTGTTATCTTATCTCATCAGAAGAAAATAATTGAATGAGTTTATATATGAATAAAAATCACATATGTTTCTTAGAGAATTTACAAAGAAAGGCTACACAGGGAGAGATGGAGGAGACAACACCTGTGCAAGCTCTGCTCTATCGCAACATCAAGAAATAACCAGCATAAATTTTACCGTTGCAGTGTGAAACATTCACAGAGTTATCTTAGGGAGGTATATATTGCTTTTCAAATCAAATGTCCTCAGAATTAAAATTTTCAATGTAATTTTATCTCCCTGTGACCACTGGGCCATAAAAACAATTACTCTCTCATTCCCAGAATCTTAAGCCTATTTAAATTATTGATAGGAGTATTAATTAAATCTTTCAAACATTGTGGAAAGAGTAGCCTGGGAAAATGAGCTTAAATTGTTGAAAACTACAATAACAATTAATTATGTCAGGACAATCAATCATCATTTATTTCTCAGTCAATAAGAACCATCGTTAACGGCTGATTAGGCTCAATTAAGGTTTGATGGAAGCGCTAGTTTTTAAATAGAAGTTAAATTATTGTATCATTTGCTAGCAGGATCAACAATACATCATGGCTTATCTTTTCAATATAAATCCTCTCTCAAAACGTATTTATTTTGAAAACAAGATTCAATGTCCTGTGTTTTCTTAGATGGCTGGGCAATCTGGGTTTTTATTAGACTTTTTCCCTTGCTGGATTAATTGGAGAAAAAATTTGGAACCTAAACCCTTGTAGTTCTTTTACATCTGTTTAGCTAATACCCAGTTTAAATGCTTCTGATATCCAGACTAATCCTGGGGGGAGTGGAAAGAAATAATACTTTTCCTTAATTTAGAGAGGACTCCTACCCTCTGTAGACCTACTTGCTTTGTGATTTGTGGGAATCTGACCATCAGGTTGCCTTTGGGTTTGTAGAGGGGGTTTGCCTTGAAGAATCACAGTGCTGAAAAGATGTTACATGACATTTCACCAACCCATTAGTGTTCCCATTCTGGCTTCCAGGCTCACTTGTTGCTGCCATCAGTTTCCCACCTCCCAAACTAAACAGAGAAAAATGAGAATTTTAGGGTGCAGGCCATGTTAAAATTCTGTTGCACCTTTGTTATGGTCACTGAGTGACTCTGGTGTGTAAGGCATCAGCGAACCTAAGATGTGTGTAGTGATGCTGTTGAAATTTCTTGTTAAATCACTTACTATTTCACCAAAGCTTTGTTTGCTTTCAATATGATCTAATTTTTTCTTTTGTTTATTTAGTGGTTCAAGGCCTGTATAGTAAATCAAAATTTTCCTTTTGCATTGACTCTTTTTACTGGCCCAGAATAGAAGTCATTCTCTTTTAGAGATACACAAATTACAACTGTTAGGAGGACTTTCCCAGAAGATATTCAATACTGCAGCTGAAATGCAGTTTCTCTGTCTGAATCCCACACTTTGCAGGGCAGCTGCATCTCTTACTTTCCTTTCTCCTTTGGCCTCGCTTTCTTTGAGGGCACCCAACTCCAGCGCTGGTGGTGTCTCTTCTTTTTGACAGAGGATTAGCATTTTACAGAGGCAATGAAGTTCTAGCATGACTAGCATGATGTATAAAAAAGATGCACAGCTTGTGCAAATTGTACTTTTCATCTTCTCTTTCACACAGAGACGGATGGGATTGCCCATTTCCTTTAAAAGCAGGCCACCTAGTGCTTGCAGAGCTTCAGCACAGAGAGAAACCCACTGCCAACACTTGGTTTGCTCCCTCCCTCCTTCGCACTCCCTTCAAACCATGGAGCTGCTCACCTACTTTTCAAAACACACTGTGCCACCATGCAACTTAAATGAACAGAAACTTTAGCTTGTTGATTTCACAGGCCTGTTCCCTGTCTGGCTCTGTGCTACTTGCTTTGCTTCAGCACTGGGTTTTGTCAGACCCCTCTGTCAACCAGCATTAACGCCCTAATATGGCCAAGAGGCATCAAGGAACGTGACAGTGTGGTTGGGATCAGCTGGATTAATGAACTGAGCCAAGGGTGGAAGGCTCTAGCACCAGGACTGGCCCGGTGAGGAGGTAGTTAGTACTGGGAGAAAAGAGGAAAGACAGAAGGGAAAGAGAGGACAATATTCCCCTTTCACCACCAGCAAGTTGGCAGAAACCACGTCCTCAGATTCACCAGAGAAAAAGAGAATTAAGGTAGAAACACTGACAGCTTCTCGTCCTCCAGACTGACACCAGGGCACTATAAGAGGAAAAAAATATGCCCCAGTCCTTTACACGGGCTATTAAAAAATGATGAGCCAGTAGTATCCATACTGGGCTGTGCCATCTCCAAAGACAGCAGAAAAGCACAGCCTGGAATGATGTTACTAATTCTGTAGCTGTATGACTAGACACGTAACCAGTGCCCCAGGAAGATACTTTATCCCAGCATTTTGCTGGAGCTTCCTTTCTTCCTCCTAGTGAGACAAGGAGAAGACCCAGACACCTGCTGTTACTATTGGTCCTGTAGCACTGCTCACGGAATGTCTAAATTCTGGTGAAGGTAAATCCTGTCCGAATTTTGTTTTGGATAAACTGGATAAATCTCTCGTTGAGAGGTGAGTTTGGGGTGTTTTGTGCATACGTAAGAAGTGTAAATACTGAGCTATGCAGCCCTGTATATTGTATAGCACAGCCAAATTCAGTCCTGCATGTCTGCCAATGTATTTGGCAATATTCTCCTTTTATTGTATGGGTTTAGCCTTTCAGTTAAAGTGAAAAACCAGTAATTTTTCATTCTAACCTGCTTTTAAAGAAGTGCAGAGCTCTTATTTTTATTAGGAAAAAAAAAAAAAGGAAATTTAACACTAGCTAAACTATCTAAATTAAAACTAGAGGATCAATCTGTATCACTAAAATTATACATCTTGGTAACACTGTATTTTACTGGGTACGTTAGACCATGTACCATGTACCATAGCTGGAAAAGCTATGTCTTAGACTGTAAAACTTGAGAAAATTACTAAATGACAGAAGTGATAAATAAATGTTTTCTGTATTTGGTCTGCATTGGACAATGGGCACCTTCATATATCTTTTGTTAACTACTATCAAGAATACCAGCTGGACTGTTGGATCTGGGATGGAAATGCTGACATTTCTATAGTGGTAGGAAATTTAATAGAGGAAGAGTGCTAAACAAGCTTCTTTCAAAACAAAAACAGCTGTAATCTTGCTCCTCAGTGCATTGTCCTGTTGGCAGAACTTTACTTTTGACTTAGGATCATTTCACATTAGTTCTGTATCATCCTGACAAGTCTCTTTCACCTGCAGTGTGCATCATTATCTTTCCTGAGAAGAACTGGAGAACACCCACACAAAAAAGCCTCAGCAGAACACTTTATTTTTATGAATACAATGTATTTTCCCTAGCACAGTGTGTATTTTTCACTCACATACACATATATACTACCCCGAAATATACCATATACCTATGCTAAGTTGCAACTTATTATTTATATTATTATAAATATTAATTTCAAATTTTCAAATAATATCTTAAAACTCATCACTTCTAAAACTGTAATTCACGTTACGTGGAAATCCAGCCTTATAACCAATCATCAATATATACCAGGTTTCTGCAATCTCAGCAAGTGAATTTACATAGAAAATTATCCTCCCCTGGCATACCTGAGACAGAAGGGGACAAAAAAGAAAAACAGCCTTGAATTAAAAGCAAACTAATAGAGAGGAAGCTATAATTTGTACTCTGGATCCTGGCACATTTCTCATTTCACATACCAGCTACCAGGAGTGTCCTTGTGTGTTCTAAAACTGTCCCTCATAAAAGACCCCAAACTTCTATTTTTGTGATAGGGAAAAATGAGCCCCAAAGCTGCAACAGGCTCCTCCTCCCTGGATAATGAAGGAGAGGGCAGGAGAAAGGGTGCCTTCAAGCAAACCTGTCTGCCAGAGCCTGAGGGAACCAAGACGGGAAAACAAAACATTGGATTGTTTCCTAACAGGAGCCACATGCAAAGTCCTCTGTGATTCTTCTGAAACCCTGCAGTTCTTCCCCACACAAATCACTCATATCTATCAGCTCTCAACCACAAAAAAATCCTGTTGATGCCCTGAAAAATCAACACATTTTGCCAATGAATAAACTAAATCAGATCAATGTAACTTTGTTTTCTGGTATAAAAATGGTAAAGTTGGGCTTGTAGGGGAATGGAAATCCATTTCCATTTTTCTCCTTTGGTATGATGTGTTTTAAAGGGTATATTACTAAAGAATCCATTATCAGTATGTTATTGTAAATTTCACTTCAGTGGCTTTATTATACTCATTAAGAATTGGGTGGTTCAACACTTACGACTATCATACGCCTTTTAGCATAAAGTAAAGAGATATAAGTATTATCTATGCTTCAGCCACTAATTTCTTTCGTGTTCCCCCTCTTCATTGCCCCTAGAGAACAGAAAATCACAGTTGGTCAATCCTTACCTCAGCAGCAGGAAAATATTCAATAAAGCTTTTCACTGCAATCTCTCAAGATAACCAATTTGCAGGGACAAGCCTCAACATTGCCGTGTATTCAAAGCTGATGAAATTAAAAGCTACTGCTAATTCTGGAAACTTTTTGGCAGATAAGGGAAAAAATAAATTAATACTTTTACAACACAGCTTTCAGGATCAAATTCTGACTTATCTATAGCACATCTGTTTTATTATGCAACATATGACCTGGCAGTTATCTGAAAGCAAATATTAATTCTCATTTTCCATTCACTTATAGGCAGAACTGTGTCTTATCAGTTGTAAATGATGACACATTGTTGAAGTTCAAACAATTTGATTTTAAAACACTTTTGTTATGTTTTCAAATATTCCTATTGCAGTTCCTTGCACCTGAGCAAACAGGCGACGGATTAGTTCCCTTTTGACTGATGAAAAAGATTTTGACTTTATATATTAAAATATATATTTATATATATTTTTTTTTTTAATCTCCACAGCTTCAAAGCATAAGAGACCACAAAGAAAATACTTTCCTTTCAATGAAATTAAAAATTAACTTTCTTAATTACAAGAATAACTAATACTTCAATGGTACATGGCCTAAAGTACCCAGTAAAATACAGCGTTACCAAGATGTATAATTTTAGGCTACATTTTGACTCTTGACAAACTCAATTTACTGTCACAATCGAGTGAGCTTCAATTTAAAAATATTTTAATTATTAAATTTATCTGGTTCTCAGTAGGCCAGGTAAACGTAACATTTCTGAGCTGAGAAATGTACCTAGAAAAATTTCATTGGGAAAATGAAATTGCCTTGAGTGAAGGTAGTTCAGAAACAGCTACTCAGAAATCTTATAGTGGCAGGGAAAAACTCACAGCATTTTTTTTCAGGTATTTCTGTTCTGTGTTTCATTTTGGCCAAGATTTTGTGTCTGCAAACAGTGATTTGCAAAGAAGTCCTTGAAAAGGAGTGTACAGTGACTTTTTCACAATGGCAACCCCACATGGTAAAAATTCCCTCTCTCTGACACAATGTTTTTTGGGATCCTGTGTATTACAGCAATTTTTTATATGGTTGTTTTATACAACCATACAACCATGTGGATGGAGGAATGAGGCACTTCTACTTTGTCTTAGGTGATGGTTTCCTTGTC
>VZTI01003755.1:1275133-1286942 GCA_013397865.1 Struthidea cinerea | reverse complement strand
GAAGGGCGGGGGGCGGGGGCGAGGCCGGGGCCGCGCTGGGCTGCAGCGCGGGGGTGACACGAGGTGGGGAGGGGGAGGCGCAGCGCTTGGGCCCCGGGACCCGCGGGGCGTGCGGGGTTCGCGATCGCAGGTCCCCTCGGTGCCCCCGTGGGCCAAGGCTGTCGGTCCGCAGTCTCGGCTGGGGACTGACTGACCCGTGCTGGTGCTGTCGTGGTCGGTGCACGGAGGCTCCGTGAGTTCGCGTTCCCTCCTACGTCGTTTGGGTTGTGGTCGATGCGCGCGGGTTAAGTAAGTTCAGCCTGTTCTCAACATTTCGCTGTAAAAGTGTCTCCTCGCCCTCCCTCCCTCCCGCCGCACGTCCTCCTCCCAGTTCCTTTTCTCCCTCGAGGGAGGAGGAACAAGGAGCGTTCCTCCTTTGCTTTCTTGGCTCTTTTGAGGGGCTTTCTTTGTCTTTCTTATTACAACTGAAGTACTTTTCTCTGGTTTTCAAAAAAAAAATCTAATATGCAAAAGGGAAAAAAAGGGTGAACTGTTGATCCGAACTGTATTTAGTGATGTACTGCCAGAGTGAGATAGGGAGGAAAAAAATCCCACATTGTATCTGGAAAAGATCAGTGATACTGAAATAAATGGTAACAATGCTGGAAATTTATCCATGCTACACTTGGGAAGAGTCTTACATTGCTCCATGTTTGTAAGATTATTTCAGAATCGTACAGTTAGGCTTTAGTGATAGATACCACCAATATGTAATTAATCCTTGAGAACTAAACAAGGTATTCTCTGGTGAAATATTCTGAAGGGGAAATAAGTTTGGTTGAGAAAATGCTTCAGCTTAGAAAATAATAGTCCCACCTTACTTGGTGTAGTTCTGTTATGTACACAACAGAATGAAGTACAGAAACTTAATTGCATAAGCCACAAAATCTAGGCTAATGGATATCCCTAGTATATCAAGTAACATTTTTTTTCCTTGGAGGTGTTTGAGAATCCAGACCCAAGGCTGGGGGGAAGCTGTGGGTGATGACTTTCTAGTGATGATCTAGGAAAAATAAATGAAGGAATCTTTCGAAATTGCTGCTTCTATGTGACAAAAATACAATGTAAGAGAATTAAAACCAAACAAGAAAAAGAGGACCCAGCCTGTCATTAATGCTCACCATAAATGATGTACTTTGCTCGCTTGTTCGTGTGGGTCTGGCTGTGGTTAAGACAATTTGTATTTCATAACTGGACTTTTTCAAGACTGGCGACCTGATCACTGAAACTGATAAATCATTAGAAATGAGAAATGAGAAGGATCCATTAGACTATTCTGCCTGCTTGTCAGCGTAGACTTGCTTAATTTGGTTTTCAATAGCAATTGTTTGGTAAGGTTATAAATACACATGCAGGACAACCAGGGAATCAGGCCCAACCAATATGGATTTATGAAAAGAAGGTTCTGCTTGACCAATCTGATCTCCTTCTATGACAAAGTGACCCGCTTAGTAGATGAGGGAAAGCCTGTGGATGATGTCTGTCTTGACTTCAGTAAAGCATTTGACACTGTCTCCCACACCATCCTCCTAGAAAAACTGGCTGCTCACAGCTTGGATGGGATTACTCTTCAGTGGATAAAAAACAGGCTGGATGGCTGGGCCCAGAGAGTGGCGGTGAATGGAGCTAATCTCTGCTGGAGGCCAGTCACTAGTGGTGTCCCCAGGGGTCAGTTCTGAGGCAAGTCCTGTTTAACATCTTTATTGATGATTTGGACATGGGGATTGAGTGCACCCTCAGTAAATTTGCAGACAGCACCAAGTTGGATGGGAGTGTTGATCTGATTGAGAGTAGGAGGGCACGTGGAGACCTGGACAGGCTGGATCAGTGGGCTGAGGTGGTATGAGGTTCAACAAAGCCAAGTGCCGGGTCTTGCACTTGAGTCACAACAACCCTTGCAGCGCTACAGGCTGGGGTAAGAGTGGCTGTAAAGCTGTTCGATAGAAATAGACTTGAGGGTTCTGGTTGACAGTGGCTGAACAAGAGCCAGCTGTGCCCAGGTGGCTGAGAAGGCCAGTGGCATCCTAGTCTGTATCAGCATAGTGTGGCCAGCAGGACCAGGGCAGTGATTGTCCCCCTGTACTCGGCTCTGGTGAGGCCAGACCTCAAATCCTGTGTTCAGTTTTGGGCCCCTCACTTCTGTACATGAAACCTACACAGTTGCATGATTGTGTCAGAGCTGTCACTTCCAAAAGGTCGTTGAGACACCGGAGCATGTCTAAAGAAGGGCAACAAGGCTCATGAAAGGTGTAGAACACATCTTATGAAGAGTGGCTGAGGAAGGTTAGGGTGTTTAGCCTGGAGAAGAGGAGGCTCAGGGGAGACCTCATTGCTCTCTATAACCACCTGAAAGGAAGTTANAAGGAGGTTATAGTGAGGTGGGGACCGGTCTCTTCTGCTATGCCTGCAGTGAGAGGACCAGAGGAAATGGATGGTTGAACTAGATAATCTTGTAGGCCTCTTCCAACCTTGATGATTTTATGATTCTAAAAGAGTGTTGTTTTTAAATTTCATGTTTGGAATGAATCATTCAAAGCTCAGTGTTTGATTAAGCCTGGCTTTTGCGAATCATCATCAAGAGTTCTCTAGGCTGCTTCAGGTTAGTGTATTGAAGACAAAAAACCCATACTTTTTTTCAAAAGAAAGATGTCTATTTTTGCTCTAGTTCTACTAAAAGACTTCCTTTTTAAAACGTAATATAGATATACTATTGTCATGGCCTAGAATCTTTTATTTGAAATTTAATTTTAATAAGAACATATTACATATATTTTAAATTTATTGCCTGTATAGTTCAACTTTCTCATAACCTGTATGTGTTTAACATAGGTGTGCACATGTCCACATATGCCCCTATAACAATTGAAGAGATTTACTCACCACATTTGCAGGAAAGAAGATAAAGTTTCTTCGTTTCTGCCAGCTAAGGTTTGTCAATATACATTGACTTAGAGTGAATTTAGGCATGGGATAGATTTACACAAAGAGATTCAATCCATGGCAAATTTCCTGTTGGATTCCCTTAAGCTGATTATTTAATTTTGCTCCTTACATATATTCAAACAAGGATACATGTATATGGAAAAGCTAGCTAAATGGTTATTACGTGCTCTGATGACAAGAGTGTTTCTCAGCAAATCACTGGAAAAATGGATTTATAAATTCATAGAATGCTTTGGGCTGGAAGGCACCTTTAAAGGCCATCTAGTCCAACTACCCTGCAGTGAGCAGGGACTTCTGCAACTAGATCAGGTTGCTCAGAGCTCTGTCCAGCCTGACCTTGAATGTTTCCAGGGGTGGGGCACCTACAACCTCCGGACAGCCTGTGTCAGTGCCTCACCACCCTCTTTGAAGAAGATTTCTTGTATCTAATCTAAACCTACCCTCTTCTAGTTTAAAGCCCTTCCTTCTTGTTCTAATGCAACAGGTGCTGCTAAAAAGTTTGTCCCTGTCATTCTTATAAGCCCTATTTAAATATTGAAAGGCTTCTGTAAGGTCTTCCCAGAGCCTTCTCCAGGCCGAACAACTCCCACTCTCCCAGGCTGTCTTCACAGCAGAGATGCTCCATCCTGCTGATCGTTTTTGTGACCCTCCTTTGGACCCGTTTCAGCAGGTCCATGTCTTTCCTGTGCTGAGAACCCCAGAGCTGGATGCAGCACTGCAGGTGGGGTCTCACCAGAGCAGAGAATCACCCTGCTGGCTACGCTGCTTTCGATGCAGCCCAGGACGTGGTTGGCTTTTTGGGTGGCAGTTGCACGTTGCCGAGTCATGTCTACTTTCTTGTCCACCACCACCCTCAAGTCATTCTTCTCAGGGCTTCTCTTAATCAGTTCATTGTACAGCTTATATTGATACTGGGAATTTTCCCAACCCAGATGCAGGACCTTGCGTGTGGTCTTGTTGAACCTCATGAGCTTCATATGGGTCCACTGCTTGTGCTTATCCAGGTCCTTCTGGATAGTATCCCATCCCTCAGGCACAGCAACTACTCCACTCACCTTGGTGTTGTCTGCAAGTTTGCTGAGGGTGCACTTGATTCGCTCGGTCTGTGTCATTAATGAAGATACTAGATAACACTGGTCCCACTGCGAGCTGCTGAGGGACACCACTTGTCACCACTGTCCATCTGGACATTGAGCTGTTGGCTGCTCTCTTCTGGATGGGTCCATCCAACCAGCGCCTTATCCACTGAACATTGCACCCATCAAATCTGTATCTCTCCAATTTGGAGAGAAGGATGTTTTGGGAGATTGTGTTGAAAGCTTTATGGATGTCCAGACAGATGACATCCGTAGCTCTTTCCTTGTCCACTGATGTGGTCACCTCATCACAGAAGGCCACTGGGCTGGTTAGGCAGGACTTGCCCTTGGTGACGCTGTGCTGGCTGTCCTGAATCACCTCCTTGTTTCCATGTGTCTTAGCACAGCTTCTAGGAGCATCTGTGCTGTGATCTTTTCAGGCACAAAGGTTAGACCAACTGGTCAGTAGTTCCCAGGATATGCCTTTCTGCCCTTTGTTAAGGTGGGTACAATGTTTCCCATTTTCCAGTCACCTGATTGCCATGACTTTTCAGATATGATGGAGTGACTCGATAACTGCATCAGCCAATTCTCTCAGGACTCTGGGATGTGCCTCGACAGGTCCTTTAGACTTACATACATTCAGATTCCTCAGGTGGTTGCAAACCTGATCTTCTCTTTGCTCCCCCAGTCCATCCACTGGAGAGGTGTGGGAAGAAAGGTTGCCAGTGAAGACTGAGGCAAAAAAGTTGTTGGGTATCTCAGCCATCTCATCTTTTGTTACCAGTTTGCCAGTTGTGTTCGTCAGTGGGAGTGCATTTACTTTGACCTTCCATTTCTCTCTGACATACCTGCAGAAGCCCTTCTTATTCTTTGCATCCCTTGCCTAGTTCAGCTTCATCTTCACCTTGGCCTTCTGACCTCATCTCTGCAAAACTGGGCAGCATCCTTGTATTCTTCCCAGAATATCTGTCCCTGCTTCTACTGCCTGTTCATCTCCTACTTGCCCTTTAGTTTGACCTCAGCTGGTCTTAGTTTGGTCTCAACTCAGCAATGCTAGTCCTGTGCCTTCCTTTCCTGATTTCTTACACCCAGGGATTGGTAGCTCTTGTGCTTTATGGAAAGTGTCCTTAAAGATCTGCTAGCTCTGTCTTGCTGCCACATGTCTGAGGACAGTTTCCCTGGGGGTCCTATGGATTTAGCTCCTTGAACAGCCAGAAGTATGCTATTCCAAAGTGGAGGATCCAGAACTTACTTGTTGCCTGTTCCATGTCGCTCAGGGCTGCAAACACTACAAATGCGTGACTCCTATGGCCCAGGCTTTCACCAATCCTGTCATCAGTGATTAGCTCGCTTAGGTTGGGGACCAGCAGGTCCAGTGTTGCATCCCCTCTGGTCAGGATTGTCTATTGTGTGTCTTAAGCTATTCTCCATGCATTCCAAGAGTCTCCTTCTGAAATAGCTTGCTGTGCTGCTTTTTCGATAGATTTTGGGTTGGCTGAAGTCCCCCAACAGGACAAGAGCCTGTGAGTGTGATGCTTCCTGTAGCTGGAGCAAGAAGGCTTCCTCAGTAGGCTTCCCTGGTTCAACCACGAGGTACTCTTGATACCTTGTTTTGTTCTTTTTGCCAGTATGCTTTCAGCCTGTTCATGGCTGTTCTTCAGAGACGGCTCTTCACACTCTATCCATTTCTTGTTGTAGAGGGCAGAATTCAGCCACTCCTTCCTAGCCTGTCCTTTCCTAACAGCCTGTAGCCGTCCACAGCCACGCTCCAACTGTGGGATTTTTCCCTCCAAGTTTTAGTAATGGCAACTAAGTTGTAGCTTTCTGGCAGCACAGAGGTTTCCAACTCCTTTTGTGTGTTGTCCGTGCTGTGTGCATTTAAGGTGATCCAACTTGCTAAAAAGGTAAAGATGGTGTGGGTGTTCATTAATTAGTTGCGTCATCAGTTTTTTCCTTTTTTTTGGATGTCTGATGATAGTTATTTAGTACCAGAAAGTCCTGTTCCTCTTATGTCTGATACGTCTGCCATTTATTCCCTTTTTTGAGTTAACAATAGGAGGAAATTAGATTTAATAGTCAAATTCAATATCCAGAAGTAAAAGCAATTGTAAACGGTAAGTTTTATTTATACAAATGAACTATTTCCAAGCTCTCTTGTTGTCAGTGCTTTCACTTCCTTTTCAGTTAGTTTTAATGTTTGTGTTCTTCTCAGACGATTGGACCATTGTTGTATTGAAAATGGATAATAATTTTATATATTAAAAAGAAAACCTTCAGGTTTTGCAGCACTGTTGGACAAGTGGGACCCTTCTGATTTCTCTGAAATGCATGATGGAGAGCAGAGATGCTGTAGGTAGTATAACACAGGTATATATTAGGACCTCTATAATTCAAGTACTGAAGGACGGGATGCAGACAAGACAAAATGGTTATGGTGTTATGTTGATAAACCTGCATGGTTTCTGTCCAGTGTCTTTCAGTCTTCATACTGTGATTTACAAGTTTGTTGGTTTCATAGATAGGGGATCCTGCAGGTTGATGTTCAGGTCTCCAGTGTTTAGTAGCAGATGACATAGGGAAATACTTAACCTGAAGGCAGTGTGTGGTATAACTGTGAACGACTGTACCTGAGTAAACACTGCAGCGCCCAACAGGGTTAAAAGGTCATCTCCGTAGCGTGGTGTGTTGGGCTTTGTTAAAATTGCAGCAAGGAGGGATCCATCCAAAAACGTAGAGCTGAAGTACCTGATCATGTGTGAAAACCCAACTTTTCCTATAGATGGCTTTTCTTAGGACAAGGAGTGTCTAAGAGTATTTCCCCAATATGGTTTGTATTTTTAGTGGATTAGCCATTTAAGATAGAGCAGCAGGGACAAGTGAAGTGGGTTTCTTTTTATTGCCTGATACTGTTTTGTGGATTTTTTTCTTTTAAACACAGTGCAGAAGCATTGTTGTGTTTAGTCTTCTAGCCATGGTTTACTGTGAAATGAATTTTTTATTTGTATTTATTATATTTATATATAATATATGTAGTCTGTGGAACGTGTGCCTCGCTGCTTCATGTAATTGTCTTAATTTTCCAAACTTCAAACATCCAGTTGAGAGAAGCTGTGCTCTAGTGATGAAAATGTTGCATTTATTTCCCTAAGTGTAACTTCTTTTCTAAGATTCTAGCAAGTTCATCTTTGTGAAGGAAAGCAGAAATCAAAGTGAAATGTGAATAGATGTACCTAATAATAATCTCTTGCTATTGTATTCTTGAAAAGATTTTACTTACAGAGGTGCTAGGGTGGAGGAAGATAAGGACTACTTAGTTACTTGATGACGCTCCTAATCTTATTTAAATGAGTTATACTGAAGACCAAACCCATAAAAGGATTTGTTTCCCATGTAAAGGTTAATATGTGCTTGAGATGAGATCTACAAGACCAGCCTGGTCAGTTGTGTGAAAAAGACCCATACTCTGATGTTGTGGTGTTTATTTTCTTTATCTTTGCAGTCATTTATCTTTGCAGTCATTTTTAGGTGCACTTGCGCCTTGCCTGGTTTATTTTGTATAGTCTCGGAGCTCTTTTTCCTGATTGAGTGGTGTGACCATGGGAAAAGATGAAGTATTAAAACTTCCATAGAACTTAAAAGCCCACCACATGCTTTCTGTCTTTATTAGCGCTCTATATTTATTGCCTCTTTTGGGGGATGCAGAGATGAATGAAACAAACTGGATCCATTGCTGCTGGTTAAAGAGGGAAACTTGAAAAAAATACCTTGATAGGTGTTTTTTTATCTTGTTGTTAGAATTAGACTTAGGATAAATAAGGGCAGCTGACTTGAGCAGAAACTCTTGTGACCTACTTGTTTGTGAGTGCTGGTAAATGCGTGTGGTCTGCTGTGTTTTGCCAGCAGAGACTGGGCTGGCCAGAGCAGAACCAGAGGACCAGAGTGAGGATCCATATTAGCCTGTAGTATCTCAGGGTGACAGATGTGACTAGGCCACTTGGCTGGGTGGGTGAGTTGTACATTTGCCTCCCAAGATAGTTAAAGGCTGGTTGCAGTGCGTTTTATAGTACAGGAACCTGCTGAAAAGCTTTCCAGAGTATAAGTCACGGTGAAACAATATCTAATGTAATGTTCCTCCAATGCAGCCTTGAAATTCTAGTTGAAATAAAATGATGAAACTTACTGCAAGGTGTCTGTGTTCCGCATTTCATGCCTGGTTTTGAAGGTCATTAAGGCAGTACTTTTTTAATGGCAGCTGTCCGTATGGATGGTATGCTGTTTAATCTTTCCCAGTTTTAAAATGCTTTTTAATTGTTTTTATTGGTTCTTGTTTTGTCTGCTTGCATTTTCAGAGTGGATGCAAACTAAATGGATAAACATAAAATAATCAAATATAAATTTTTTTGGTAGGTATTTTTGAACTGACGTCTTTCATCGAATACCAGGATTGGTCAGATCATGGATATGTATGCCAGGGCTCAGGGCAATCGCATGAAATCAAGAATATCTGTTGAAAAGGTAATTATCTGCATTTGAATTTAAAAAAGTATTTCAGAGCTTTTCAATCTAATAATGAACCAAGTAAACTGGTTTATTTAGGTTTTTTGAGTGTGGGGATTTTTTTACTATGTTTTAATTTTGGTTGTCTGCCATTTCAAGGAGGCATAGAAATTGCTTTTGCTTTACGCTTTGGCATATTTAGTGTAATTGAACTGGGAGACAGCATAATTTAAGGAAAGGGTGCATGCTTTTGTCTTTCAGGGTGATGTGATAAAATCGTGATGTATTAATTTCCTAGAATTTGTCTTGTTTATTGGAATATAGCTTTTATTTTAGAGCAGATTTTTTGAGTTTATTTTATGTAGTGAATTAAAATACGGCTATATAGTCTTCATTGAATTCTGTGAAGCCTGTGTAAGGGCTGACGTGTAGTATCTTTATCTTTAGATATTGGTGTCTTGTCTGGTTTGCCCTTGTGTTTACATGAATATTTAGGAAGTGCCTTGGTGAAAAAGAAAATATGTCTAGCACTTATGAAGGATATTAGCGGGGATTTCTAATATTCAATGAAGTTTATGTATCCTTTTAAATTTTGTCACTTTAACTTGGAGAACATAAATACTGTTACTAAAATTTTCTTGCGACTTCTATATGCACTTAATGAAATGAAAGTTGCAGTTTGTCCTGAAGGAACAAATTTTTTATCTAATTGTATTTCTCTAGGTAGTTGAACACAGATGAGTAATTTTCTAGGTCTTTCTTGGTTATTAATGACTTCCTTATTTGCAAGTTGCTGCAACAGTAAGAGGAGAAACTGAGCAAGGAAGCATCTTATCATGTGAAAATTGCATTATTTTATTTCATAAGCAGATTTTTGTTGTTTTAAGGAAACAACGGCTCTGATATATGTCCTGTTTGAAGGCAGAGGAAAGCATTATGAGACAGCCAGGCAGGTAGTCAGTTGTTCCAGATCTTAACATGGAATGTTACCTGCCACATATTAAGCAGTTTGTAATTATGGATGATAATCTTTCACTTTAAGACACATGGTATAAAAGCTTGTATTTTACTGGTTTATGAGAACTCTCCCGCTCAAATAGAGATCTTCAACTACAGTCAAGTAATTTTGCATCCTTAACATGAACATAAACTTACTTGTAAAGGACTTTTAAATAAATCTGTCCTTTATTTGTTTTTCTGTTTCAATTTACTAAACAAAACAAACACCCCCCTCTCTGCCCCACCAGGTTTTTAGACCTGTGGGTTACAGAAACAACTTTCTAATAATGACAGTGACCAGTGATTCCTCATTGATTCTAATAGCTGCTTAAAATATTACCTTCTTGAACTGCTCCATTTATTGCTGTTAAGCATTCTGGACTCTGTGGTTCTAGAATCATGAATTGAACCCTTCTTGCAGAATTCTGCATTTTCCTACAGCCAGACTCCATTGTTTTGATCTGTGGCTGCCTCCTCTTAATGCTTACCTGTGAGGTGTCTATTTAGATTATGGTGTGGAACTTTCACTCTCATAGAACCAGGCAGTGGGGTGGTCAGAACTGCACTGTGTTTCACTTTCTGTTGATTTACAGAGGATTGCAGTCTGATTCCTGTCCTTTTCGTAATACTTTGTCACAGCTAACAGGAATTGTTGCAGTAGTAGCTCTTAAAAGTCAGTGCACAGTTATGGTATGCATATTTCAAGCCTGAGTTTCTATTTTTACGAAATTACCGCAAAATATTCAGTCCCTTTAAATCTTACAGCAGGTGAAATTGAGAGGAGCTGCTTTGTTACTTAAGAGCAGAGTAAGCATGACTGTCCAGCACTGCACTTCGTTTCTCTAGATACTGTGGCATCTTGCAGGTTGTTTGGGAAGATTAGAAAACAGTTGTTTTTTAAAACACTTCATGAGACCAAATACATCCTCCAATGTACTGTGATGGATCCTTAGATAATGACTTTGTGATTTGCTGGAATGAAGAGACAGTGTAGATCTTTAAATTGCTCAGTTGAGCTGGAGGTGTCACAAGGATTCCTGCTGTTCATGTCTGAGCACCTTGACAATATTTGTGGTTTTCCCCTGGCACAACTTAGTAAATTTGAAATCTGTGCTTGTGAATGAAGTAGGGTTTCTTGCAAGACGTGACTTTTGAATTTCTGTGAGGAAGGAGTACCAAGTCCTACAGGCCTACCAAGTAGCACCTTATAGGTTGCTTGGGTGTTTTTTGCCCATATGTACACTGGAAGTAGTTGTACTGTTTATAAAAACAAGTTACATCCTTTTGTTGAGGATGACCTCTTGTCCTTACCTAAACTGAACTGATAGTCTTGGGAACTTGTTAGGTTTTAGCTTTTAATGTAGTTGCATCTCCTAGTTTGGGATTGTGAGAGAACTCGCATTATTGTCCGTTGGATAGGAGGATTTGTCTGAAATTGAGTCCAGTCCTCTGCTGTCACAAGCACAATTTTGCTGAGGATAAGAATATGAAGAAGTTATTAAGTATAGCCTCTCAGTTAATGAGGGGTTTAAACCTCCCCCATACCTACTGCTGGTTTTATCTTTTTAAGCCATACTGCGGTAATAACTAAGACTTTAGAATTTCGGGCAGGAGCTACTCACAGCAAATTTGTACCTGTTTGTTCATCAATATCCTTATTCTTCTGCTTAAATAATTTTTTTTGCTGATGTTCACCCTTCTTATTTTTTTACAATTAGTGATCTGTCCTCTGTTAGCCTTGATTTTTGGAAACTGTGTAAACTGAGGTTTTAGTCTGCTTTTGTATGAAAGCCTCTGCATTCCAGTGATTATCCTTCATAGTCCTACTTTCTGTGCTTGTTGTGAGTTAATCTTCTTTTTATATGTGGGTAATACTGTATGTGCAATTACACAGGATGTCCTTCAGAGTGACTCCGATGTCAGTTCTTTCACTAAAGGATGCATGTTTGCTGTTTTCAGTGCAGTATCATATTGACTATTCATTCATTGCTATGCCATGATCAAGAAGTCAACTCAGGTCTTTTATATCCCAGCTTGTGACTTTGCAATTTAATTTTAAAGCTTGCTTTTGGTTTTTAAGGACATAAATTTGTGTTTCTTATAGTTGTTTTTAAAACACTCATGCTTAGCAAGTTCTTCCGGTCAACAGTCTTCATCTCAGATTTTTTTCCTCGTTAAATTTATTAATGATGATGATACTTCATATCAGGCTCAAGATAAATTTTGAAGAAGTTGCTTACTGACCTATATCA